>JAYMTT010000457.1:0-13125 GCA_036898025.1 Hypseocharis bilobata
CACCCGAACCAGCCAATCAGCTTCGGCCCCTTATAATTAAGAAATTAAAAAAAAAACAAAATGAGAAAAATACTACCCTAGTCGTCAAGATAAAGCCCTCCGTTCAACTCTCATTCTCGTCCCGTCTATTTCTCTCTCTCTCTGCAATTCGAGCTCTCTCTCTTTCGCTGTTCCGATTCTCCGATCCGTCCCGCGCCGTGCGTTTCAATGGCTGGGTTTAAGTGGGTGAGGCCTGAGGTACGTCGTCTGGACAGATTTTTCCGGCAACAGAGATCTGATTTCGTTGACCTTTTCAGTTCAGATCTGATTTATGAATGTTTATTTGTATATGTTGTGTACGTGAAGGTGTACCCGCTGTTCGCGGCCGTGGGGGTTGCCGTCGGGATCTGTGGTTTTCAGTTGATCCGCAACATCTGCATCAACCCTGAAGTCAGGTATCTCTCTTTGTACCTACTCATGAATGGGTTCAGATTTTTATGTCCAATATATCATGGCATGTTTTGACAATTCCTAGCTGTTTTCGTTTTTTCTTTTTACTAAAATTTTGTACATTTTTTCTGATTAATAAGCTAGATGTGATTAAAGCAGGTCCAATTTTTTTTGTTTTCTAATTTCAGTGGCCACTATATTGGGTCAGGAATGGATGGATTAATATACTCATAAAATTGCTCTCTGCTGTGTTCGGATTTGGTGATTTGAAGAGGGATTTAGGTTTCAGCTTATGAGGAAAAATCCCTTTAATAGAATTAATCAAGTTTATGATTCGAAGGATCTTATGAGAAGAGAATGACCCTTTCTTAACCACATTCTTATAATCATTTCAGCTTCAATCATATGAATGCATCTTAGGATTCATCAAAGTAAATAAAAGAAATGATACTATGAAGAACCTTTTTTTTTCAGCAATTACAAATCCTTAAACCTAACTGTTTTTATTCCAGGAAGTTATGCGCTTTTTCACATAATTGACTAATGAGCTTGAAAGTTGATTGGAAGTGTAAACATGACTAATAAGTTCTCCTTTGCAACTTAATTTTTCTACATATGTTTAACTGCTTAACCTTCTTTTGCATTCCCCTAATTTACCCTTTCTAATGGTTAATTACAAGGTTTTTGGTTTCATAGTTTTTGGGGTAAAAAGATTGCCTCCCACAAATTTTTTTTGGCCATCTATCCTGTATTATTTTACACATCTACTATTAATACTATACGAGGTAGTGAAGCTGGAGAACATTCTTTTAACAACATAGACATTGAATAGGATTCTGTTAAACGATTTTATGTGTTTGAGACGACTCGAATAACTGATATAGTGGTGTTACATCTGAATAGGGAGTAATTTGCAGTCTAGTTCTAGTTTTATTTGTATTCATTTTTTTGTTTTCTGCATTGGGTCTGATAAATGGAAGTAAAGAGTACAACAGATAATAAAGAGTACTTTAATGAACCTGACCACTCATTCAACCTTCTGCTGGCAGTGACAGGGCTTTGCACCTTTGCCACTGTCACATTATGGCTCTTTATCGTTACTCTCATTGGTACTAAATTCTAATATAAATTGGAGTACTAAATGAAGTTTAAGCTCTTAGCTTTCCTGATATTGAATGAGGGAATTTCAACAATGAACTTCATTAATACAAAATTATTAGGATTAGGATAGGATGTCCCTACTTGGCTTTTAATTTTTAATGTTTGCTTCTTGTTCCTTCTGGATCAGGGTGACCAAGGAGAACAGGGCTGCAGGAGTATTGGAAAATTTTGCTGAGGGAGAGAAGTATTCTCAGCATTTCGTAAGAAGATATGTACGCAACAGATCCCCAGAAATCATGCCATCCATCAACAATTTCTTCACAGACCCTAACAGAAACTGAAGTCTTATAGAATGAATTTAAATCATGTTCAGTGGTTTTCTATTATGGTTTGTCATAGGATATTGTGTTGCATTTGTATCTGGTTGAGCTGAAAAATGAAGTCTGAAAAATAAGTGTACCTGGATTTAAGAACCTTATTGGAGTCTTGAGATTATTAAGTGGTCAATCATGTTGGAAGCAACAGAACCTATATTCACATTATTCTACATGCCTTATTGTGATATTGGTATATCTAATATTATTTGCTTGTCGTTTTTGATGAAATTTTTTTTATTTTCTTTGTTTGTTAGACTTGTGGAGCACCATGATACTGGCTACGATAATGACCAACCCGAAAGCAAGGGCATGAAAATGAACAATAAAATGATCTTTATCTACTTGAAACAACTCTAGATAAAAACAAAAAAAAAAAAACTACTTCAAACAATGATCCTGGTATCATCCAATTTCAGGCTGCCACAGGAAACACATTTCTAACAACACAAAGGTGACATGAAATGGTATGAATCTCATGATGCATCGGTTTTTAGTGCCACATACTATATAACCGGTAACCATAGCCATAGCCCATAGGTGGCCTTGCAATGCAAAAAATTTCACTTGCTGAATGAAAGCCAAATTTAACAAAGGAACATCTTCATGTGACATGTCACTATCCTTCGTCTTGAGAAGAAAACCCTCCTACTTCACCCCACCCCTACCTGAAAAAATAAAAAATAAAAGACAAAAATAGACAGATGATACAGGCTTCTAGCCACAATTTTCAGGTATTATACAGTATTACACCATCACAATTTTAGTATCTTCTTTATACTTCAGAAATACATCTTTAGAAAAACTAGGGCTCCATGCTCAGAGTTCAGACTGAAATTTCTGCTGGGAGAATATTCACCTGCTTGATAACAAATAAATTAAATTATATCTGAAAAGTCACCCAAGTTCCTGCAGCAATAAATGTCCAAGTTACACTTGCGCATTTCAACAGTCCTTGATTTCCATAAACCATAAATTGAGGGATGGCACACCTGTTTTCTGCAGATTTTTAGCACCTATGTATGATACAGAACTTAGGGAGGAAAATGCTCAACATCCATTGAAGGAAACCCGGATTGTGCCATTCTCATTCCTCTAAGTAAACTCTTTGCCGTTTCCTTCTCCTGGAGTCATGGAGAAAGGTAAAATTTTAATTAAGCAAATAAAGATGCATGTATATTATAATTTGCAAAATGGGCTATGAAGCTCACCGGGCCAGTGTAATCCAGAAGACGAGTACAATAGATCTCTGCTTCTTCAAATCTTTTCTGGGCTTTGCAATGCGTCGCAAGAAAAAGAAGAGCTTCAACCATATTTGGACCTTCTCTCTCTTCAGCTTCCATCCTCTCCAAATCCTTCTTGTAATAGAATGCTGCCTCTTCGGCCCGCCCAAGCTCACAGTGTAGCTTCGCCAGTTGATGCAAGGCAATAGCTTCCCTGTCATTACAATTCGCTGCTCTTCTGTAACACTTGATTGCTTCCTCCAGCATATGAAGCTGTTCCGTTTCATAACATTGGGCCATGGCAATCCATAACCGTGAATCATTTGGCTGCAAGAATACCGATTTTCTGAAATAGTGAAGAGCATAGAAGGGCATACCCATCATCTCATAAGCCTGCCCCAAGCCATACCAGGCTCGATAGTCACATGGATTTATATCTACAGCTCGTCGATATGCATCAATTGCAGCAGGAGTGTTTTTCATCTCGACATACTCGTGACCCATAAGCGTCCAAGCAGATAAATAATTTTTGTTCAACTTGAGCGCCCTCCTAAAGTACATGACTGACTTCTCATGCTGACCCTTTAAACTGTAGTAGTTCCCAATAATGCAGCAAGATTCAGGTCTGTATTTATCGGTCATAAATACCCTGTGGGCGAGATAACTTAAAGCAGAGAAGCATTCCTTTGCATAGAGCACATTGGAATACATATCCATATCTTCCACTCGATAAGGATCATTCCTGAGAAGTTCTTCAAATATCACTTCGACTTGTTCAAATTCCCTTAGGCTGTACTGAGCTTTTGCAATTTGAGCCTTAATGTAATTACTAAAATTAAAGGTTCCTTGTAGATAGTCATATTTCAGCAAGGATTCATTGTGCATCCTAAGTTCTTGGTAAGCACTGGCAAGAAAAAAGTCCTTCATCCAGTGATTGTTGAGACTGAGGCTGTTCAAGGTGTCAATTGTAGTGCATAAGGACTGCAACTCTGACCAGGCACTCCAGTTCCAAGGATAGCTATTCACAGATTCCACAAGCACTGTACGGGCAAGATTTTCACTGCCTTTCTCTTTAAGCACAAGACCGTACAAGTACAGCCCAAAGGGATCAATTGTGCCATTTTTCCGGAGAGTTGATAGCTCCCTTTCCAGAGAGACCAGCTCGCGGTTCACAGCATCACTCTTACCTAAGGGTCCCTCAAGTTCTATCATCTCTTCCTCTTTCCGCTTTTCACCAGCCTTCATGAATCAAGAGAAAAGGAAAAAAAAAATCATATCATCTTAGTAAGATATAAGACTGAGCAACTTTAGATCATATAACCTTGATGTTGCATTTATATCATGTAAATTAGTTGGACCAGGTTGAATAAAGCAATGTATGTACTTCAAACTAACATCATGTATTTTAAGCATGCTAATGACACTTAATCCATTCTATGTAGGTATCGACAAGAACCTCCGCATTTAAAGAAGTATTGGAATGATGAAAAACATTCATTTGAGAGGAGCCCTTATTTATTTATTTTTCTTTCTTTCTCCTTTTGTCATTAAATGTGTGAAGGTCAAGCTCTTGGTTAAGTTGACAAAGAGTTAATCCATTTTTTGAGTTAAACTGAAGAATCTAATCACTTTGGCTACCATGGATGAAAAAGTAGATCAATCCCAGATATAAAAATACGGAAAAGATACAACCTGATAAGGAAGAGAAGAAAAGTGGGATAAGGGAAGAGTGGAGATAAAATGATGCAAGAGTAGAAAAACAAGCCAGACCCTGGAAGATGAGATCTTAAAGTATGTCTCCAGAGACAATTAGGAAAACTTTCATGCAATAACCAGTTAGAACTTCAAAAATAGAAACTACCAACCTCAAACTAAATACAAAATTTGGCCATTCAGTTTTTGTTGTTTTGTGCTTCTACCCTATTTGTATCATTTCTTTCAAGTGGCTGTTCCAATAGAGCATGTGGTTAAGTAGTTTGGATATCACCTTAGTAATATATATTCTGGTTACAGATATGCCCACTAGTGCAATTATCTGGGGAAGAAAAAAAAAATTAAGAACCTTAAACTGTTCAGTACAGATCACATCCAACAATCGTTGATCTTATTCCTCTTCTTTGGGGGAAATTTTGTTAGATTTTGGCATTAAAAAATGGAAATTTCTGCAGCCAGAACATAAGAAGCAAGAAGCAAAACTTTAACTAATTTTTTCAAGGGTTAATATTCCCTGACTGCTATCTAATCCAAGAACAGTAATCCTTAAGTTTTGCCAGCAAATTAGAGATATATTTTCAAGAAATAGTAGAACAGCATGGTCAATTATCCTCCAATCCTAGTAATCAAGAAAACATTTATAACTCCTCACATCTAAACTCTTCTATTATTTTGATCACTTTGACAAATTCTTCCAAAGTATTCGTATTAACGATGCAAGTTGCCTTAAACTCTTAATTGCATAAAGTTATTGATATGATCAACCATGCATTTTATGTTATCAACAAATCTCTCCCTCTCCCTCTTCCTCTTCCTTGTGCTCTCCCTCCCCTTGAATCAGCCTACTCATTAACATTTTGTTATTCTAAGAAATCCAATAAATTTACTAGCTATATTAATGTTTGAGATTTATGTACCGCTAAAAATGTAGTACTAAATTTATTGAGTTATAGTTATCATATATATATATATATATCCTGAGTTATATTTGGTTAGAACTCAATTACCAATTTAGCTTAGAATTTTTAACATATCAAATGCAGTAAAATAATGTCCACTGAACATGCAGTGGACTTACCAAATGAGAAACAAATCAAATACTGACATGAAAATGCCTCAAACTTGATGCAGTCTCCCCCCTATTGTGAGCTGAGTAGCGGCAATTGTTTACTAGTCAGAAAATGTAATTGAGGAATAGGGAAAAAGTTGAAGAAACAAAACTAAAGATGACAGCTAGACAATGACACGGATTTGATCGCATGCAGGCACAGACATCGTATCACTGTATATGCTTTCCCTTATCTGGGTTTTTGAAACTGATTGTCTGAATACACTGCTACATTACTTGATAGGTGTAGTAGCACTAATGTACTGATAATGTTTTTTTTTTTTGTAATAGTAATTAGACTTATGAGCATTACGCTTTACAAGCTTCTAGCTTTAGATCACATACTGTACGATGTGACAAAACAATAATGCCATGCTTCTAAATCCATTGTTATAGCTTAATCGATGTTTCCCAAATGTTCACCTAATGACAAGATCATCACTGAAACTGAGACTTGATGACTAATCATTCTATCCCTTGCATCTCAAAAAAAATAATACTTGAAAAAGACATCTTGAATTTTTACTACATCAATATATACCATCACATCGTTACTACTAGCAAGAACAACAAAATCAATACAAATTATAAGATGACTAGATGAGAATGCAACAAACCAGATAAAGGGCATAGCAGCGCAAGAACACGGATTTATTTCCAGCCTGGTCCCGAAGCACATGAGCAGCCCTCCTGTACTCTCGGCAATCAAAATACGATTTTGCCAGAAGGTAGCAATCCCCATCCACCACCTCATCTTCCTCCATTACTGGAGTGCAGATATAAGACACCCCAGTCGTGGGTGTTGAAATGATCTCATCTGTACGGAATCTCCGGCGAATGCTCGAGCTTCCCCGCTGGAATCTGGTGTTGGAAGGTGTGAACTTCGCTGGGTCTTGCTCTATTCCCACTAGCTGCTCAGCTGCCCTGCAGTTACCAAATTACCCCAAAAATTCAAAAAAATGCAAGTACTGTAAACCCAAATGCCAAACACTGATAAAAATCAGAACGAAACAATAAAAGGGTTTCCATCAGTGTTACACATTCTGCTTGTTTGTTTCCTGAGAAAACAGATGCAGATAGGAATTTGAGTGTGTTTGTGCATGTATTGATGCATTCGGTCTCTAGTAGGCATTGGGCATTAAATTCATGGTATATAACTATATGTGACTGTCTATCTCAACATCTGCCTGCATTTTGTTGAATTTGAAATCATGAAAGATTTTACCTGTCACCGGCATGTAACATGATATGAATTGGAAGAATAAGCTGCATTGAGCTTTTTGAAAAATATATTACTTTGCTTCGATGAGACCTGGTTTTAGCTAGCAAGTTAGGATTTCAGGTTTGAGCGAGAAAGTTAACATGTCTGGATTCTGGAGGTAGAAGGCTTCGATACTTTGCATTTATGCACAAAACAATAAAACTGATTCATTTTTAACCTTTTGAAGTTCCAAGTAATGGTATTTGGTTCATTCTTGTGTGCTGTGCTGTATGTTGGCAATTGTAGACATGTTCTGGCCTAAATATTTTCGCCCTGTTCTTTGTGCAGAAAGATGGTCTAAAGGATTCCCCACCAGATTTGGAAGAAATATTCAAGAAGTATTTGGAGACATGGTAGGATGAGCACTCCTCTATTCTTGCATGCATGTTGTTTTGTTATGAGTTCAGCATTTAATAAGGCCTCATTTGGATAACAATTTATGTGTAATATAATGGAGCGAATTTCTATTGTGGAATTCCTATAGTTTTTTCTTTGACAATTATGGAGGATTAATGTAATTATATAAGCTGGCAACAACAATTTTGTTTTAAGATAGCCATACTTTGGAACTGAATAAATGGGACGCTTGAATATTCGATTTTCTAGATTGATTCACATCAAGAACTACTTATGAGTTTGCAACTGTAATTTATTAAGCATGTTTTGCTTAGCCAGCATATCCGTAGTTTTCTTGACCTTAGAGCATCCTAGAATATCTTTTGGAAGTTATCATGAGGAACATCTTCTCCTAAGTTTTTTTTGTAAGTGACTGCCTTCCTTTTTGGCATTTACAACTGGTTCTAGATATATGCAATGTTTTACCAATCATCTATCCAACATTTTAGGACCCTATCTTGATGCTTGATTCTCTAACTGTCTCGGTTTATGCATTTGTTAATACATTTCAATGTAGATGATTGAACTCATAACTTGACTACTTGTAGTTATCTTATGGACTTTGGAATTTATATTTAGAGGAATTTGTTAAAAATGGTTCAAAATAGATTAGTCTCAATCACACTTTTTTTAAAAACACTTGAAGTACTCTTATTTCAAAAACATGTGTTGGTAATAGGGGGATCAATTCCATAAAAAGTGATAGTAGAGGGGGCAATCGTGAAAATTCCTCATATATTTATATTTTGTTTTCAGCTAGTTCCTAGTTAATATTATGTTCTCAAAAGTTTAAAATATTCCTGCTCTTTGTATCCCTTTATTTCTTACTTCCTACTAGGCTCCTACTTTATGCAAGAATTTAGCATTGAATTTGAGTTTTGATTCTGATGTTGCTCGAGCTTTGGTGTTGTGCAGTAATCACGATATAGATGTTAACAGCAAGAAAGACCAAGGTAAGCTTATTGTTTTCTCTCATGTAAAGATAGATACCAGTGGGAGATTGAGAGTTTTGTGTAAAGCTCTGTGTTTCCCCCTTAGTTTATACGTCTTCTCCTTCTCTTTTCTTTTCTTTTTGTAAATTATTTATACTAGCTCTGATTCTAGATCTGCTGTTATGTAGTTACACAGAAGGATGGCCTTTCTAAAACAGATGGAGAAGGTGACACTGTTGTGGCTGTAGAAGCTGTTAGCAAGAAAAAGAAAAAGAGAAGTGACGATAATGATGGCCATGCTAAGTCGGAGGAGATGATAACAAATGATACAGCCCCTGGATTAAACATAAAGTCTAAAGAGAAGAAGAAAAGCAAAAAGGTTTCTGATTCTCTTGATCAAGGATCTGGACAAGTCAACTCAGAAGTACATAAGGAGCCTGCTCATAAAATTGTGAGTGAATCACTGTTGGAAGAGCCCAAGAAGAGAGACAAGGAAAATAAGAAAAAGAAAAGTAAGGACGTACCTGAAACTCTTGGCGATACTGTCGAAAATCAATTAGATTCAGAGAGCAAAGGTGTCTCCAAATCTGAGAAAGAGACTAAATCCAAGGATAAGAAGAAGAAGAAAGATAAGCTGAATTCTGATTCTCTTGTTGACAGTGCTAAGGATGAGAAGAGTTTGAAATCTAAAGGTGACGGAACTGATGATAAAAAGGATGATATTAAAACAGAGGTTGATGTGGCTGCTGAGGAGACTAAAGCTTCCAAGAAAAGAAAAAGATTGGCTCCTGAAGAAAATGATTCTCAGTTTGTTGATGTGAAAGCAGTTGAAGAATCAAAACGTAGAAAGACAGGAGTTGATGCAAATGCTGCTAAAGAAAATAAAGGAGAAAATGGTCAAATTGGTTCCGGCGAGACCGCAAAGACACCTATGAAACAGTTAAATGGACGGGAAAATGGAGACTTTGAGAAAAGTGTAGAGAAATCCTCGAAGAAGCAACGTAATGGTTCAGCAGAGGTATGGTTTCAAATACTGTTTAATGTATGCTTCCTCTGGGAGGGAAGTATTATTGTGAATGCTAAATCCATCCAACCTCTCAAAAGCCCGCACTGGACTTTTCATTTAAGGTTTAATTTGTTGCATTGCTTTGAGCTCTTCAGCGCTTAAGCATAACATGAGTATGAATGCATGTATACATGAAAAATCTGTAAGATATTTTGTTTATTATTAGGTAAATTTTTAATCTTTATATTTGTTTCAAAAACTCGTACGTAGTTTACTTAAAATATCACCAGACCTTAAAAAATGTTAAGGATGGATCCATTGCCATTTTTTTGAAATTTGCACTTAGCTTACTTGTGTGAATTTTTCGCTTGACATCTGTAAGTAACCCTCCGCTACCAGGAATAGGTAACTTAAAACTGTTCATTAACTTGTCTTTGAAAAAGGACCACATGTAAAAAATGTAAGCCCCACCAAACAGATTTTAATTGGAAATTATGAAAAGGTAAGTTGTTTGTCTGCAAAAGTACTTGATATCCTTGTCTAGTTGTATTTGTATATTTCGTGGGTTTAGCCTCTGTTTTCATGGATATAAGTTGAAGGTGGTCTGGGAAGCCGACTGAGGGTAAATCCTTGGAAATTGGGATATCAAGTCAGTTGATACTTGTACTTTGAAATGGGTGAATTTCATGATGCAGTTTCTTGAAATTGGCTGTTTCGGATTTTTTTACACGTTACTTTATAAGAGTTTCAAATTTAGATAAGTATTTTCTTTTATTTCTTTTGTTTTAACGTTATATTTTAAAAATCAGTACTTTTTTTTATCTGCACCTGATCTATTTTATTCAACTCTTCCAGCTTTTTACAACATTTCGATTTTTTCCAATTGATAATTTGGATGACTCAAGGCTGTTCACCAGTAAGGGTTGCTCTGGCTTCTCAGCAATAATTCTGCTCCATACGATTTTCGTGCTAATTTACAGCCTAACAAAATTCAAAACCTTTCATTTTTATAAATTTCGTATTGTTTGATTACGGGATTCACCAAAAATGCGTTGTCTTGGAAGAGGCTATTTAACATATTAATACCGATCCATACAATTTTAGTTTTTTGATTGTTTGTTACTTGCTCAACTTTTTTTGTATACTTTTGTATTTTTTCCTTTAGGTTTGGGGAGGGGTTCAGACTTCAGATTGTTTGGTACTTCAAAGATGATATTCCTTGTCGTATAAGTCAGCTTTTGAACTGTGGATTTTTAGTTTTATCATTTTTGGTTTGCTATTCACGTTATGTTTATTCCTTCTTGTTTTTTCCCCTGTGGAAGATTAGTGCTGCTTCAGTGACTAATAATTTTGTTGACTTGGTATCTTTGTTTTTTTTGTTTGTTCTTGTGTTGGATTACGATATGATGGGGAGGACAATATAATATATAAGTGTGACTATTTGTCTCTTTCTTCTATGCTAGAATATATATTGAAGTAGTTTGGCTTTTAAAGAATAAGTTGCAATATTTCTAAAACGACTGAAGAATTTAAATTTGTAACTCATGTTGATGAGTGCTATTATTTGCAGCCAACGACAGTGAAAGCATTTCAAAGGGTAAAGGTTGATGAGGTTGTGTTTACTGATGAGAGGCTTCAAGATAATTCTTACTGGGCAAAGGTTTGATGGCTAAGATGCTTTCTTATTCTTATTTTTATCTGTTTGTCTTCATATTTATTTTCTTATTTATATATTGGCTTTTCATACTGTAAATTCCTCTTCAGGATGGTGCAGACATTGGTTATGGTGCAAAAGCACAAGAAGTTCTTGGACAAGTTAGAGGAAGGTATGGTTTAGTGTTTCAACATTTGTGTCTACATGCCATAGGAAGTAACTCTTATTTTCGCATGATGTCATTTAAACAGAAGAACGGGTTTTCATGCTTTCTTTTTTGCTGTTTCTATGTATATTATATTTTCATCTTCACTGCATGCTTCCTAAAGGCAAGAACAGTGGTGATATAGTTGACGGTTTAGGCTGGTAATAAATGCCCATTCATACTGCAATAATATATGTAAGGCTATTATTTGCAATTATAATAGGCTTTCCTCAAAATGGGATGCAAGGATCTGGTTGGATTATGTTTAGTATATCTAAATGGTTAAGGGCTCCTCCAGATTACACCTGTCAGTTATACTGCAAGCGTTGGAAGAGTAATTGAAATGATACTGGTTGTATATTTTCCAAAATGACCAAAGTAGCCTTTTGCATTTTGTTTGATGTTTTTCATTGAGAAAAAAAGAAGCAAATACGCAAGTGTTGATTCATCAATAACATTGATATATGGCTTTATAACATATGGGATGGTAAAATATAAACATAACATATGGGGTCATGTGCACCTTCCACCTGCTAGATACACTCATTTCTGGGTAATGTCATTTTATTGTTGGAAGATAAGAGAATAACATAATCTTTCTTTCTCTCTCTCTCTCTCTCTCTCTCAGGGATTTTCGGCATGAAAAGACAAAGAAAAAGCGTGGAAGCTATAGAGGGGGACAAATTGATCTACAATCCCACTCAGTGAAGTTCAATTATGATGACGAATGATTTACCTAATTCGTTGTCTCAAGTCCTGGTGTTTTGTTCTTCATTGTTTTTTGAGCAGGTACATAGGACCAACATCATCCATTGTAGATCAATGTTGTGGTAATTCTTGTGTTGCTTTGAGGATTCTGGCCTGATTGTCTGAACTTGAAAACAAATTTTGAGTTAATTCAAAGGATTAATACGTCTCCTTTGATTTTAAGTCTACTTATTTTCTTATATCTATTTGTTTTTGTTTTTTAAAATAGGGTTCTTTTGTCTTTTTTTCTGGAATGATTTGCTTAGTTTTCAAGTGCTTTATATGTCTTGATTGTAGGGGCACACAAAGGGAGTTAAAATTGACTTGAATTTAGGTAGTAGTGGGAGTGCAGGTTTAGCTTAGAAGGAAGGATATGGCATCGAAGAAAGAGGAGTTGGTGAACTGGTATAAAACGACAAGTTCTGGTTATTAGGAATTGGTGGAATCGGTCCTTTCTCTCAAGAAAGAAAACATGTCTGAAGTTGAAAGAGTGAAAAGTTGAAGTCCTGCCATTCCTGATGAAAGCAAAAAGACCTCTCGAGCCTCCGATCGGGTGAAGGAATGTTAGTGCGTAATTATTGAGAGTTCTTGCCGTTGTGTGTGGGTGATGGCCTGATCTTCTTGAATTGAAACGGAAAATAAATATGCATAAGCTAGTTGCTTCTTGCTCTGGCTATGTTGTAAACTTGTATTTTGCATTGCATATGCTGATGCTAATGTTATATAGGCTGTCCTCGGCCCAGTCTGCCAAGTTCTTAGCACTCATAGACCCAAAGCCTAGCCTATTCTATTTCTACCCATAATATGGGCCTACAAACGATATTCTTAAGCAATGAAGTTACACAATACGAAATATCTCTTATTTTTTCCTTAAATCCCGCACCCCACCCAATAGTATATTCAAACTTAAGACTTCCATAGGTAATATCACAACTCAATTTTGGCTTATCATTCTGAGTCGGTGTCAGGGTTAGGT
>JAYMTT010000458.1:0-13122 GCA_036898025.1 Hypseocharis bilobata
CGAGACGCGCCGCCTCACGCGCCACCCCCTTGAGATCCGGGAACGTCTCGAAGAAGATGGAGAACCAGTCCAAGCCGGAACCGGAACAGCAGTTACACACCAGCAAAACCAGCAATGAAGCACCGGGTCAAGATCCGAAACCAAAACCCGATCCAGAAGACAAGGACAGCAACAACAAAACCTCAAATGGCGGTGGGAGTGTGGGAAGCTTTGTGATGGGATCGGACCCTCCGTCTTCTCAGCCTCAGAAGGAACCGTCGCCGAATCGGACCTCGTCGGGAGGAGGATTGAAGAAATCAGTTCATTGGAGCCCCGAATTGGTATCCGAATCTCACAGTCACAGCAACAACAGCGCCATGGCTTCTTCCGGTGACGGATCGAATCCGTACATAGCTCGTTCCCCTGCGCCGCCTTCGTCGTTCTCGTTGAAAGGTAAGCATTTCGTCTATGCGCGCATTGATTTTGCTATGTATAGATTGTGCGACGTGTTTGTAATTTTTTTTTTTTTGGCGAATTATCATAATCGGTGGATTCCGTGAGGAGCGTGCTGGAGAGGTGGGGGAAGAAGGTCGGAGAAGCCACGAAGAAGGCGGAGGATCTGGCCGGCAACACTTGGCAACATTGTGAGTTTTTTTCTTGTTTTTTTTGCTGTTTGGATTGGGATTTTGTGCACTGCATATTTTGATGTTGTGATGTGGAAATTGAATTCAAATTTTGGATGAATTGAGCTCCCTAGATGATGATGATATGCAAATGCAATTTACGCTTTAATGTTTCGAATCCTAGTTTTCGATTGTTTGTTTCTGGATTTTCTCGTAGTGCCTTTACTAGTTTAGGTAGTTTTTAGAATGAGTTGCATCGATATTTTGAGGTTGAATGAAGACGGGATAGATGAGGGAATGCATTTAGGGAGCTTGTGATCATCAGGTCTTTTGCATTAACCGGCCCTATCTGCAATGTAGATTCGTATAAAGAATTGATGATGTGTATGTGATTGACGCTTACTGTTTGTATTTTAGTTCTTTTGATGTGAGAAAACAATAGAATTACGTAGCCAACTCGTGGAACTGTATTTCTATTTTATGAAGGAGTACGCTCAGAAAGTGAAAGTGTAGGCTCTTAAATGCTTATTCTATAGTTAGTTGTTTATCTCTTACAGAATTCATTCCGGTTAACAAGACTCACCTAGAAGAATGGCACTAGACAAATGGGGGAGTTCCCAGGTGGACGAGATCCTAAGGGACACCGGGACATGATGGTCATAAGTTTCTGAAGTATGAATTTTTTTCTGGTTCTTTGGGCCCGCTTCGCTCCTCGGCCTTCATGTATCTTTATTCCGGGCCAGAGGTATAAGCGGAAGATATCTTTGGTAAGCGCAGGGACTTTTTTAGGTCTCCTAAAAATTTTCTTATTAATGGATCTTAATCATCGGTATATAAATCTGTATCTTTATCTTATAGTGTTATACATACTCCCGTCTGATCAGTCTATGGCGGAAGAACCTTGTCCCATGGTTCCTTGGAGTTTGACTAGCTTAGGTATTTCTGACTATGCATCTTTTTCAAATATGTAGAATAACCGGTTTACCGATCTGTCTACCAGGTACCCGTGCTGAACGTCGACTACAAGTCAGAAGGTTTTTTAAGTCCACAAGATCCCCAAAGGCCGTAAAGGTCTAGGATCACAGGGATTTCACCAAGATATGTACATTGAGACTCTTCGTTTGAAAGAGCTCTGGTAAGAACTAAAGACGGAGGTTATTGTCTATAAGCTTTATTAACCTATTGAAACTGTTTTGTACCCCATGGATGGTCGCTTTACGGGAGGGTCTTATCCTTATCGTTAGAAGACTGCCAAAGCAAAGTTCTAAACTTCAACTTCGTATCGGCTCGCAAAGTTACAGGTACGAACACGTTGATAGAACAAAGAAGAGAAATTGAGGTGGTGTTGTGATAAATCAGGGGTGTATAGCGTGAAGTCCTATACCGGTCAGAGCCAGAAGGGAAAGACATACATGGCACCAATACAATCTCAAGATGATTCAAGCATTTATGTGTCGCTGACTGGGGGCTATACCCTAAGGGAAATCCATGACAGATAGATACCTTATTTTATCACGACTTGATCAAAAGCGGGAAAAGTTGGGAAATTCAGGTTATGTATGAAAGTTGCTTTCTTTCACAACTGAGTGACCGAGGAGGTAGGTCTAATACCAAGAGAGAGCATCACCGGTCATGAGGGAAAGAATGGAACAATTGATTCCTTTCCTTACTTAGTTCGAGAAAATGCAATCTTGTGATATTTCGAGTCCGATCCACTAGGCAAATCCACTGCTCTATTCCTTGCCTAGACTAGGCAATCCCTCTTCTTTGTTCTATGTGAACCATTCTTTGAGAAAGTCAGTCGTTCTTTCTTCATCAACTCGAGATTCCACTCTTTCCTTAGATTACCTAGAAAACTTGGGACGTGTTACACTTGGTCAAACTCCTTTCGAGTAAAAACCAGAACAGGTAGAGGAAAAAAGGGAATTGATAGAAGGAAGATTGCTATAAAAGAACGATTGCTGGAGTCAGTTTGGTAACTAAGTAGTTCGTGCAAGCTTGAACTTGAAAGCAGATATTTCACGATTTATTCTATAGATATGGTTGCGATTGAATACTCTACTTTCGAGTTCTATTTTACTGTCAATAGGAAGTTACGAGTCAGTTCCTATTGATGAAGCTTGAGCGTAATCGTCAAACCATCTATTCACTTAGTAGAGTTAGTTCGGCATCTATCTAACTAATTCAGTCTATCTTCTGAGGATTGCTAGCCAACTCCATCCTTACTTAGTCTGGTCAAGATTTACCAGACTCTCCAACCTATCTGATTGTCCACAAGCTCTTCCTCAAGAGAACAGAACAAGGAAAACGGATGTCACCAGCCTCTCGCGACTTATACAAGACCAACCCAATGAGCCCATAACTCAGTCACGAAAGAACGAGACTATCCTAAACGGAAGAATAGGACTACCAGTTGTTCCCGAGTGAAAGAAAGTCACTTTGTTGCAGTAATTCCATACATACTCTGGTCAAGTAAGCGATGGGGGGTAGGTGCTTTCAACATAAAAGAAAGGCCAAGCAAGAAAGGAGCATGCCAAGCATGAACAACAAGAAAAGAAGCGCAATACGATGGGTGAGTTATAGAAGTAGAGTAGTAGTACTCTGATTCATAAGGATATTCCGTGTTAAACGATAGGAATGAAAGTCTTAAGACAGGAGAGGGATTAACATTGCTGGATTTAGGGTTGGCAGTCACTGAGATCTTAAGCGAAGTAACAACGTTGCTCTAACTAAGGGAACGACAATAGGAAATCCAGTGGAAGTAGGTTTCCCGATGAGTACTTGATTCGAAACCCTATAGGCAATTACCAGACTATCAAGAATAAAGAAGATCTGGTTTATAGAAATGGGAATAGATGGTGGATCAATTGCTGAAGGTTGATCCTGTGCTTACTTACTAAACTCAAACTATTGCTTTTTCGGAACTACGACTTTGATTGATGTTTCTTCTTTCTCACCGACCGAAACCACTTTGACTTAGATTGGAAGTGGCTCCTTCACCTGCCATGGACAGGGAATCACTCAAGAGTACGGAGTAGCTTTGTCGCCTTCTGAGCTATACGAAAGAACTCTCGCTTTCTAAACTCATAGGCCTTAGCCGCAAGGTTCTAGCACTCACCCTTTGTCTATCGGCTCTACAGAACTCTCGCTCGAGCATTCCCTATAGACTTCTCCTAAGAATCTTGCTTGAAACTTTGTCGATTCACTGTCCAACCCGACCTCAGACTTAGAATCAGTGTTCTCAAGAAGAAGAACCGTGAGCTTAGGAGCAGCTGCCTCAGCCAGACCAGTCACTTTATTCAATGAACCGAACCCCTTCCTATTGGTTAGGGCTGCCCTATATAGGGGATTTCCTATTTCTATCCCTCTAGTCTAGCTCCAGGTCATTGGGGAACATGGTGTAACAAGCATCTCCGGGGAATCATATTTATACCAAGTCAATGCGGGGAAGACTTGGACTACTATGACTATATAATTTCCGGAGGTGGCACTGCCGGTTGTCCGTTGCCACCTTGTCACAATCCTATCAAGTTCTGGTACTTGAGCAAGGCGACGCTCCCTAGGGCAATCCCAATTTGATGCCTCAGGAAAGATTCTTGACCACACTCATTGAGGTTGATTCCCCTGCCCAAGTCTTCACATCCATCCAAGGATGGGGCCCCCAACACCAGAGGACGCATTTTTGGTGGCAGCAGTGCCATAAATGCCTACTTTTATAGCAAAGCAGACCAAGAATTTTCTCAGGAATCGGGCGTCAGTCAATTGGGACCTGATAGTTGTGAACCAGTCATATGAGTGTGGGTTGAGAAGACAGGTTGTGTTTAGGCCGGAGCTTAGGAACTGGCAATCATTGGTTGGAGATGGGTTGTTGGAGGCTGGTGTTGACCCGCACAATGGGTTTAGTTTGGAACATTTGGTAGGCACTCAAATGGGTGGCTCGACTTGTGATAGTTCGGGAAGGAAACATAGTGCTGCCGATCTGATCCGTGCAAAGATCATCTTCCTAATCTTTCTACGGGTGCGGTGAACCCATGAGTAGAATTCACTGGCCTATTGTTATTTCCCTATCCGTTCTTGGATGGAGACTGGGAAGAATGGAACATCTCCCGGCGAGGAGGGAATTAAAGCCATGCCTGCCTGGCTCCTTCGTCGCCCCTATTCTTCTGAGAATCAAACCTCAAACACCTTTGGCAGCAGCTTCTTACAAAGGAAAAAGAGGATTCTTAGACGCATTCAAGGGACTCAATGTGCTATCAGCAGAAACCAGAATCCTTACTTAATCAATCTGGAGAAGCAGCTCCTGCAGGAAGATTACCAAATTCTTTCTTGTCCAGGAGGCTTAGTGTAACGATGGTTTATCATAAGACTGTAGTTGTACGACTACAGCACAGAGAGAAAGAAAAGAGCGAAGAAAGAGGAGAAGATTGAAAGCAAAGGTACGTAGTCGCTTACAGCTGGCAGCTTATGGGGGAATACGTAAGTAATTAGCAAAATAGAAATAGAAGAAGACCCTTACTTAGTACACTATATACTGATAACTATACAATATACATAGCTTATTCAACTAAGGCTAGCGCATTTATTAAAGACGACTATAGGGTTTTGTGTAGGGAAAAATCCTTATCTCGGGATCTCAGGCAGGCCTCAGCACTCTAATAAAGAAATCTTTCCTTCACTTCAAGCCATGCCCATATATTCCATGTTCACTTTGAAACTCCCTAAAATGAGTCTGTAAAGAGTTCTCTCTTGGCGCACGTTTAGGAAGGTCTGCTAACATAAACATAGGCTTGTGTCTCTTGCCGGAGTTTCCTCGATGGAGGATACCACAATGGGGGGCTCACTTGGGAGCCTCAACCTCTAAACCTACCATCTCTTACGCGTGGCCCTTATGGTCTGGGCCACAGAGGAATGTAACTATGAAAACTTGGCTTGGCGAAATATGGGGAAGGAAGGGGGTCGGGCCAGTAAAGGTCTTGAAAAATCTTAGTCCTCTTTGCTTAAACCATCGGTAAGAGCTAGGGGAATGTACAAGGGTGAGGTATGAAAGAACTTAGTTAAAAGAAGGATGAGTGTAACGATGAAGAAGGCTAGAGGTAGATAGATAAGAAGGCAAGACCAAAGACATCCTCTGTCTAGACCAGCGGGAGAGGGATATAGTTATAGTAGCTTGTGAACGAATTCATTCCCATTCCCTCGAAGGGGTCAAGGTAGTATACTACCGTGGGAGTAAGCTAAAACAAAATGATGGAACCAATGCCAATTGAAGTGATTCATCGTCACTGACCTTACTTCATTCATACCTCTTACTTGGCTATTAGAGGTTGACGGAGCTGTCTGTAATTGTAATACCACCGATAGTCTGGCCGTTTCCGATAGCTAAATCTGCAGTTAAGGTACCTGAATGTACGATCCCATCAGGGACATTTCTAGGGGCTTAAAAGCCAATTCTGCTATATATCTTATCCATTCCTAAAGGTGAGGAATAAAGTGTAACATACATAACTCTTTCTTTCCTTTCCTTGATTGAGGCTAAAGAGCTTACGCATAGACTCCTCACCTTTTGAAAAGGGTAATCTATTAGACCGTATATCTTCCTTAAAGGAAGGCTAAAAGAGGGAGGGTTAGCTTCGAGCCATTCCACTTTTGAACAATGGGAAAGGCGGATCTGTAACCATGGAAGGGGGGAAGGGCAGAGTTATTCGTAATCATATTGTTTGTCTCCTTTTCTTTATTGGCCGGATTGATCCAGGACTTGACTTTACTAGAGCTTTAGAAAGGCTTTCCGTCTGTGGAAGTCTAGTTAGTTTAGAGACTCTGTAACTAGTTGTGGCCTCGTTCCCTCTCCAAACAGTCGAGCATCTTACAAACGTCACTCTGGGGAAGGAATGCTAGACTATGCGGGAGAAGTCAGTCTAGCGACTTCTTTGTGCATTTCCTTTAATAAAGGATTACTGTGTCACTCAAAAAGTAGGATTTTTCGATAGGAAAGGCGGTACGCACATTGGCCTGTTGTCAAGTAAGTCTTTCTATATATGGGTATATTCCAGTCAATAAGTCTGCTCGAAGGATGGGATGATACAAGACTATAGGATATCGAGGGGACTTTTATGGCCTGAGTCTAAAGTCTAATAGCCTGTCTTATCTTAGTGGGTAGGAAAAAAGAGAAGTAGTTCTACTAAGGACGCTCTCACATCAGATCAGACATGGAAAAAGGATCTTGGATTTACTAACCTGAGCATGAACTAATTTGACTATCTACTTTCTATTCTAATGGGACAGCTGCTGGCCTATGTCGCATCCATTTCGTGATTAGACTGGGTTGACTAATGCACTCAAGTAGAAAGCCCTACCTCATGACTAGAGCTACTTGCTGCAAAAGCTTTCTAATTGAGCTCTCCCTATTTTTTGAATATAGATGCTTTTTCAATTGAATGTTGAAAATAGAAAGAGTGTTGTGCCGCTTATAGGTGGGGAGCCCTCTCCCCCAAGCCAAGCAAAAAGACCAATTCAAAGCAGAAATCAATGCGAAGGCCTTTTCATAGGGAATCCGGACAGAAAGAAATAAAGAATTCCGCTGAAACTCCTACAATAGCCAAGAGATAATGCCCAAGCCATGTCCCGAAAAAGAGAGGCAACGAAGTTGAAAGACTCTCGAACCATCACACTCCTTGCGACCCAACTGCCCATGATATGGTAAGAGTGGAATGGGATAAGTACCGCGTTGGTATGTATGTGAATCGCTTAGTTGCGAGGGTACGAACGAAGTGAGGAGAGTAGACAAAGGGTTGGGGATGCTGTATACTGGGTCCTAAGACAATAGGAAGTCAGACTCTGGAAAAGAATCCAATGAGCCTGAAGACTCACTCGCTCTTTTTCAGAATACTCAAACAAAAGGGCAGGCAATCCCGCCTATTACCATGAGCGCTTTTGGGCCTTCCTCAGATATGTTTTCAGATACCGCTATACAATTACAACCCGTCTTTGCTCAATTGAAACAAAAGACCCATGCTGACGAATCTAGGTTCCAACCCTGATTCAACAACAAGTACGAGTTTGACTTGGGGAAGTGTAGTGGCAGTGGGTGGAAAAGTGGCTTTGTTATCTATTCCATTAGGAAGGGCTGATTGTACATCACATTAATGCATTTACGATTCATGTAATGATATTAAGACTTGCTCGTAGCTCTCCTTTTTTGATACCGGATAAAGCAAATCTTGGTTTTCCTTGACCTTGTGGAAGAGGGGGACATTTTGCCGCTTGGTATCATGTCTTCTGAGGAGCAAGCTTTCATTTTTTTGATTTGAGATCCAAAATGGATCTAGAATGCTATTTCGCTAGGTTTATTCTATGTTTAGTTGGAAAAGGCAGTCAGTTGGGCTAGTACTAATTCTTTTTCTTCTGAATTGGTTAGTTCAAAATAGCCGCAGGACTACTTTATAAGAAAGGGTTATCCCAGAACTAGACCGAGGTATTGAGGCTCTCTCAAATATAGCGGAAGGGAATGTGATAGTAGGATTCGATAGAATGCAATAGAAGAAAGATAGAGATAGGGAAGACTTAGGAGAGGTCAAACAAAGGTACTTGTGATGAAGGACCACATCAGCCATTTCGATCATCACTTAGACAATAGCAAGCCAATCCCCGAAAAGACTGATGACCTTCCTCTTAGCTTAGCCTTTCGGCGATAGGACAAGCTAGAATAGGTCTGAGAGCATAAGGTTGAGGTTGACGAAGGAACTATCTCTCCATCCATTCCTACTTCTATTCTAAGGGGGAATAGAAAGAATGGGAGTTGCAAGACTCAAGAACGTAAGTCGCTTATCTAGCAGACATATTTGAAATCCCTTGGTCTTAGGCGCAGCTTGCTTTCCAACTCCGTTGCCTTCCTTTGAAAAAAGGGCTTAGTTTACTTTGACCTGTGTTCGACAAATGCTTCATCTCTGGCTGGAAGAAAAGGAGTAAGGTTAGCCCACCACTCTTCTGTGCGGCTAGACCCCATGGCTGAGAAGGATCTATCTTATGTGAAGTAGCCAGCCCTCCTACATACATGGATATGAAGAAAGTCTTCCGGCTGCTAAGACACGCAGAAATGGACAAGACAAATTTAGGACTAGGCTTTAAAGGCTGGGGGACATGGGACCCAACTCCTGGAATAGCAAATTCCGAGAGTGGGAAAGAGAAGCATTTCCTTACAGCGGTAAGTAAGGAGCGACGTAAGGCAAGGACGAAGGTGACTGGGCTTTCAGAGGCGATGTTGTAAAGAGTGCCTCCTGCTTGTATCAATCTCGGTCCCATAATCAATTGGATTAAACCTTGGTCAAATTGTTTGAGAGACTCTTGGTCAGCTAATCTTAATAGAATTTCTTTTTTCTTCTTTTAAGGATTAATCCGAACATAAGCCACTTTCAAGGTTCGATTTCCTATCTTCATGTTCATATTCCAGAATTGGCTACTAAAATTGCCGATTTACAGAGGATTTGGGCATAGACCTATTGTGCTACCCGCTCGTTCTGAACTTTCCTTGTTAAGGTCATGCTATCTTTCTTTGCAACCCTCATTTATCAAACTTGGGAAATTGAATTCACAAGCTTGAAGAGGCGTATTCCTATGCTTTTCATATCTAGGCTTACTCTTACTTGAAACTAGTCCATTTTGGCTATTCTTACCTTTCCTAGTTCTCTGTTCCTAACTATCCCCATCCCTGTTCCTAACTATCCCTTCTTATTTCGTCTTCTACATAGAAAAGCAACTAAGCTCTTCGGGAGTTCTCGTTACAAAGAACAAAGGGAAACAGCAAGAGGTTTAGTGTTGTATACTGGATTTCATTTCAGGTTTTAGGACTGAAGTGATTTACCTCCATATACGGATTGATTTACTCTGGGGAAGAAAGACTAAAGGAACCAATCCATCCCATGGTCATCTCCAACTTCTAAACCTTTCAAATAGGAACCTCACACCATTCCAAGTGAGCTTATTCCTTTCTCTGTATTGTCTTATTTCTTGGCTCTGGATCTTTATTCTTGCGTTGCATGAATAAGAAAAATGCAAAAGGAAAAAAGGCGCGGTAGCATTTATTTATCTGTAAAGCATTCTCTTCTATCGGGACTCCCAAGACTCCGGCTATCTAGTAACTAACTAATTCATATCGAGTCAAGCGGGGAGACTAAGACTAGAGAATGTCTAAAGCCAGTCACAAAGCCTTATACTTCTTTTAAGAAGTTATCACATTACAATGGATGCTTATTCCGCATTCGCGCCTTGTATGGCCAGGCTATTTCACGAGGCAAGCTTTTTTTGAGTTTCCTGCTGATTGGATGTACTGTCTCTATCTCATAGGCATGCTACTTTTGGTATGCTTTGCAGTGCTGTGTTCTACGAATGCTGGTGGCACGACCAAACAACCTATTGAAGTGAGTCGAGTAGCCAAGTGACATGCCAGCACTTTAACTGGATAGTGGATTCGTAGCATAAAGGACTCTTTCTGTCAACTAAGTCAGATATGTCTATATATAAAGGGCACATCCCATGCTAGGAATAGAGCTAGATCAAATAGTAATGCTCTACCCGGTGGGTGGGGTCATCTCCCATTCCCAACTTAAGTAAGACTCTCTTTTCCATTTAGAAAGCTAATAGAAAAAACCTAACAGAAGGAGAAGCAATCCAGTGACTTCTTTGATTCTAGCTCTCTCAGCCTAAGCTCCCTATTAGTCCACTACTTTCTAGCCTCCTTCCATAAGCTTCGTTGTAAGCGACTACGTACCTATGCTCTACCTGGAAATGATATCTTCTTCCTATCGCTTAAGTAGAATTCCTTTGACTTGTCATAGGTCTACCAGAATCCTATCATCACTCTGAGGAGACATTCCCCTAAATACCAAAGAGCAAGCCGAGTGACGTGGCAGCCCTACTCATTGAGTAGTGGAAAAGTGAGCCTAGCGAAGGCTAAACATCAATGAGAGTAAAGGAAAGGGCTTGGAAATCTTGTTTTGATTTGGGGCGGATGCCTCCTAAAGAGTAAGGGAGGTGTGGTTCCTTTACCAAGGATAGAAGTAAAATCAACAAGGTAGGTCAAACTTAGATAGTAGCCTATCCTCGAGGAGATGGGTGCCCCAGTTCGTCCCAAAAGATTGGATATAGCCCGCTTCGCGCCTTCCCATATTCGGAAAGCTAACCCTTTCCCCTTCTTATCCGAGCCCCGCGAGACCTCTTTTCGGATGCTTCTTTCATCTTGGTCCCATGGAGAGTGATGTCTATGGAATTTCTCGCTTGATTCTCCCTCCCTCGTAGCTCTGGGACTAGACCGATTTCTGCCTAAGGCATTACTAATAGCGTTTATACCTCTATTTGCCTGGACATTTCTTGAAAAATCTTTACCAGAGCAAGAATCTCTCATTTCATCCATCGATTTACAGGAGTCAAAGAAGCTCTAGTTAGAAAAGGCTTTTCTTTGTTCTAGTAGCATCCCTTTCTACGTTTATCGGCTGCCAGCCTCCCCTTGTATGTATTAGTATTAGCGATCGATCCGGTGATGATCGAACTATCTACCTCACTTGTTACCAGTGCCTTTCCCAGTTGCCAGTTCGGAAAGGGGTCGGTTTTAAAGAGGGCTTTAGCAACCAAGTCATTCTCCTCCGCTACCCAGCCTCCTTGCTTCCAGATTACTATGAATCTGGGGCATCGATGTATTCCCATGTGGACAGCATCCTCAATATGGACAAAGAGCATCCCGGTTGAGAAACTCTGGGACTGGAAGTTAGAGTACCATACCGGAAGAGATCTTACCTTACTTGATCTTACTTACCATACTGAGGGAAAGAAAAGTCTACTATTAGATAGAAGGGAATGGGATTCTTACATCGAGGGTATTCTGACATCCGTATCCGAATCGCAATTCTCACTTTTTGCGTCTCACCTATATGCAAAACCTTTCATTTTTCTCCAATTTCATACCCAATCGATTAACATCTCACTTTATTCTAAACCTATCAACGTCGTATACTAACTAAACCTGCCGTTTGACAATTCAGCACTCCTTCGCATACCTTTCTTTTCAACAAGCATTTTACAAGCAAAGCTTTAAGCGATCTCACTTCATCGATGAAATTTGTAATGAATATGAAGCACCAGTCATTTCGTATCGTATCCGGTCATATGTTTTAGAAACTGTCTCCTCGCCAAGAGCCCACGGACTTTGAGCACATCTTTTCTTATTTCCACTGATTGTTACAACCACAAAGAAAGAACAAAAACCCACTATGGAGATACTGGATTAGCACGCTTTCGAAAGCCAAACATAGATCTGTTGGTTGTTGACCAACGTAAAGGGGGGATAAATTCGACAGAACGTCGAGATGAGAGTGAAGCACTCCCCATTCTATCGATAGTTCCTTTGGTTAAGGGGTTACCTGTGCATACGACTCTGGGCCCTCGTTTTTCAATCTTCAAAGTCAAATATCAATGTCCGAATGCGTAGGGCGAAGGTTCGCGATTTCAATTCTTTGTCATATAAGATAATATGAATGACGAAAGTCACTCTACAGCCTTGGACTCACCCTTTGTCTACTTGCTATTTGTTGGTCTCTGTCTCGCTTTAGTAGCGAAAACTGCTATATCAGAAACTGCGTTATATCGACCACATGGGTGATTAGGCCTCCGTCTAGCTTACAAGAGCGAGACCGGCTTGATATTCCATTTTGATATGCAAGGGGCACGGAAGTGACAGACACACCTCAATCCATTCCTGCAGGATAGAAGAGAGAAGACTTTGACCAATAGAGAAGGGAAATGACTAGTCTTACTCGGGCACTGACCACAGATAAGCAATAGAGAGGTGAGTTAGAACGTTACGTAACGGATTGCAAAATCGGTTGGGTAAAGGCCTTGTTATCAATACTCTTAGTAGCAGTCGCTCTTTCTCTTGACTAAGGTTCTGGTTACGACTCATCTCTAAGGCCCCATCGTCTACATCTTATCATCTATCCCTTTTTGGTTTCCAAATGAGTCTAGTAGCCAAGAGTAGCTATTTGTTCTCTTGAACGAGATGAAAGACTTTTTTTGACTAATTTGGTTTGTCTGCTCTGGGCTTATTTCAGTTCATAAGTAGATAGCTTACCCCAGCGGTTCCATTCTGTCTTTGTGACTTAGGCTCCTAAGTGGAGCTTATATTCAAAACTAATGAGTGTGGGAGTGAAGATCCACAAGAGGATTATTGGTACTGCAATTCGTTCAGATAGTGGGGGTAGGGCATAGGTCGAAAGGGGAAAGAAGACAAAGATCAATAGCCAGCAAATTTCAGGTACTTCACTCCTTCTTTTTCGAAATATTAGATTATAGAGGGACTCTTTTCTTTCTTCTATCTGTGGACGTGAATCCAGGCTGTGGTGTATTGTATAAGACGGAATCTGAAGCATTGTTGGTTTCACTTTCCAAAAGTCATTTCTTTGAGTTATGGTTTCTCTGTTTGCCCTTCCCTTCTGAGGGCCAGTTGTTGTCTCATGAGAAAGACTACCTTGCCTCAACC
>JAYMTT010000459.1:0-13121 GCA_036898025.1 Hypseocharis bilobata
AAACTTGTGTTATTCGCAATTATGTAGTATTATTACTTTTATATATTATTATTATTATTAGTATTTTATGACCCCACTAAAATAAAATTTTGACTCCGTCACGGTTGTTCATATCCTCATTAAAATTCTGTATGAATTTGTTTGATAAAATGTTGATTTTAGTTAAATCTCTCATTATTTTCTTTCCTTATTCTTTTCTTTTCCTTTTCTTTCCAATATTTTCTTTTTCTCTCATGTAGCTAGATATCATTAAGCTCCATCTTCCGTGAGATTCTGAGGTAAATTCTCTACAATGGTTCATATCCTCCGTAAAATTTTGTTTTACCCTTTTGGCACAAAACCAAAAAGTAGAGAGATTCAGAAATTAATAGTAAGGATTTCTTTCCTTCGTAGTCATAAAATAGAAAAAAATGTATTGAGGATATCTCTTCTTCAAAAAAGATGAAAACAACTCTTCTAATCGCCACAGACTGAAAAAACACAGTGACCCAAAGAACATGAAATTGCATTGAAAAACTTGATAGCATCCTTTGACGGACAGAGAAGCTGTGGAAATTTTGTTTCATTCGCAAACATAAGCTAGAAAATATGTGTTAGGAAAGTGTCCTTTTCAAAAAGAAATGAAAAATGAACATTAGACGGTTAAACATTGCGGTGAGCCAAAGAATATGAAATGGCCCCGAAAAACATGATAGTACCATTTGGCTCATGAAAAAATTGAGAGTTTTCTTCATTTGCAATAATAAGCTAGTAAATCTGCGTTGAAGACAATAGATGAGAATCGATCCTTAGATTGTCCAAAATCTCGACGAGCCAAAACAACTTGAAATTTCATTGAAAAACATGATAATCATTTAGTTACCAAGAAACCATAGATATTTTTTCATTCACCATCATAAGCTAACAAATGTGTATTTGGCTTTTGATAAGACTGATTTGGTGTATTTTGTTGTAGGGCCCTCTGCCAACGTTTCCTTAAAAAACATATGAAAAATAGCGACGACCCTAAGAACATAAAATTTTAGAGAAAAAAAAACCGTGATAATATCCTTGTGATATATGTGTTTTTACTAGTATATGTATGTATATCTTTCCACATTTGATCAGTACGGGACTATGAATTAATTTGTGAACATGTGCTACAACATTTTTCTCAGTAAAGGCAAGTTCTCTAAAAGAGAAGAAACTATTGGAGTAATAAGAAGCAAAATTAAGAGGATACAGTTACTTCACTTAGGTTCTACTTTTGCTGGAAGTGTGTATCCACCACTGTAATCGAAAGCGTGACTGTCACTAACAACATCCTTTCTGGGAAAAGCATCATTGTTATAATTATAAGGGTGTCTAAGACTACCTTTTGAAGCTCCAAACTCTGTTGCAGATGAGGATGCAGATGTCGAGTTTGAATTTATCCCATCATTCTGTAAAATGATTTCAATTGCCTTCACCACTTCACTCATTGTTGGACGGTCTGCAGCTGATTCTTCGACGCATTGCATTGCCAACTCCAAGAACTTTCCGAACCCTATGAAATTTGCTGTGTTTCTAATAGTGGGATCCATCATCTCCCTCAAGCCATAGTGCTCTTCATCGTTCTTATCCATTGCCATCCTCACCTCTCGGACAATGTACTTCCCTTTCTCGATTGGTTGCCTAGCAGTTACTAGTTCAAGCATAACCACTCCAAAACTGTACACATCGCTCTTCTCACTTAATTGTTGACTCATATAGTATTCGGGATCCAGATAACCCTGCATAGTGAAATTCGATCTTGCAGTCAAATTCCAAGTCACATTATCATGAGCAGTGGTCAGTTTCATTTAGGGATATTTTTGTTTTGCACGTTTCATTTCAGGTCATTAGATTCCCTTATGTGTACTATATAGTGCTATAATGAAAATACATTGATGCATAGAAGCAAGACAAAATGTTGTATCACTAACTGAAGTATAGAAGATTGAAGATCTCTAAGAATAGAACAATTTTTCAAGTGTGGCGACACTTACCAGTGTGCCCTTGACTTGAGTTGAAACATGCCCCTTTGCACTGTCAGATACCAGCTTCGACAAGCCAAAATCTCCCACCTTTGCTGTCAAATTTTCATCCAGTAGAATGTTGGTGGACTTAACATCTCTATGGATTATAGGAGGATTTGCAAGCTCATGTAGATACGCTAGTCCTCTAGCTGAGCCAAGAGCAACACGGAGTCTCCTCTTCCAGTCAAGATGGATGCCAGATCTCCCTGCAACATGTATGCATTCATATAATTAAAAATTTAAAATCACCCTATAGATTATATACTTCCAGTATTGTTCGCATCACTAACTTGTAGCTTCTTGAAACTTGGCTACTTGAAAATAGCATACCTGACAAACTAGCTCTAAGTGTTCCATTAGGCATGAATTCGTAAACCAGCATTTGTTCTCCTTGTTCAAAACAAAAGCCCACAAGCCCAACGAGATTCTTGTGGTGAACTCGCGAAAGCAATTCAATTTCAGTCTTGAACTCAAGCCCACCCTGTGTTGATCCTTGCTGTGCCCGTTTGATGGCAACTGTTTGTCCTTCGGACAACATTCCTCTGTAGACCTGGAGAGGACAAGAAGAGATCACCAAAAAGCAACTTGGAGGAGAATTACGCAAATGCAGATCATTTTCTTTAGTATTCACCTTGCCATAGCCTCCAGAGCCTATCTCATTACTTCCAGAAAAATTATTGGTGGACTTCTTAAGTTCATCATAAGAGAACCATCTTGCTCCCTTCAGTTGTGGTGCACCACCACTATCTTTGCCACTAGGCGCCCAGGATGCTGCAACAAAGAAAGATCAGTTCTAATTTGGCGTGGCATCTCTCCAACTCATTGATGTTTGGATTTAAAACAACTCAATTGAAGAAAAAATAATTAATGGCTGTTTTTAATAATTACCGAATGGTCTACTTAAGCCAATGGCTCTTTCTGCTCGTCTTTTTTGCCAAATGGCATATATCCCTACTCCCATGAGGCCCAGAACCAGAAAAGCGCAGCCAATAGTTATCCCAATAATCAAACGAGAACCAATAGAAGTTTCTCCATGTATATCTGAAACAGTTGTGCTTTTAGGCCAATTCATCATACTGAAGAGTAGCATCTGAAATGCAAGTAAAGATGTAACAAAAATTACCTGGGAAAGCATAAGGAGATGCAATGAAGTAATACGGTCCAAACTCTGGAGGAGGCTTGTAGGTCTGATTACTCAATTTAAACCCAATTCTTTGGATTTCTAACCGATTGAAGAATTTTCCAGTAGGTGGAAAGAGTGCTAGCTGCACCTGAAGATAATCATCAGTATTAAAGAAGGGGTTCTGAAGGGAAACTGAACCGGGACTGAGGGCTAACTTAACCCAGAGGCTCATTTCAAGTGAATGAAACACATTCGCACTGGATAACTCCCGGAATGTGGGTCCTCTGAAGTACAATGTTCCTTCATATGGATAGGCGCATTCACAGCTTTGAGGGCTGAGTTTTTGATCAGGCGGACATAATTTACTTCCACAATTAGCTAGACTAGTAGAATAAGGTTTCGTAGTCCGCTCCTGAAGCTGACAATAATTGGTATTTGAGAGAGCAGTGGTACTGGTGCATACTGGATTGCCTATTAGTCTGAAGTAATAAACAAGAATGGTAGTCAGGAGAATTTCACACCCATATACGCGTGTGTATATATATATATATACAGTAGCAACTAGCAAAACATTATCAAAATCAAGAATGAGGCTGATAACTGTCTCACATTACTGTATCTGCGTATCCAGAACCCAACGTTACTGAGGAAATCTGGTTGTTTTGTAGATCAACAAGCTGTAGTTCTGGGCTGATGCTGTCTCCCATGTTCAATGTTTCGTTAAATGCATTGTTCCTCAGTTTCCTGTCAAAGAATAGAAAGAGCTGATTCAACAACTTTGTACTTTTTTTCCTCATCAAACTTACTTTACAATAACTTCTGATAGTCCAATGTTCACAAGTCAGGACTAACACTTGCTGTATCTGTGGAAAACTGAAGAGTTTCTGTGGAATAGGCCCTTGGAGCGATCCATATTCTATAACCCTGGACATCATAGCATCCACATAAGATGACAAAGTATTCAGGGGAATTATCAGATTTTTCCATATGTAAATTACATCAAACTTACAGAGTGGTAAGCGACGGTAAGGTTGAGAACCAAATTGGAGCTTCGGATGCATCAAACGAATTGTTACTGAGGTCCCTGAGAAGATACGTTATTGGAGTACTAGAATGTCAGTATGACAAGACGGCAAGTCACTGGATAACAGAACTGAAAATGACAACTCTCATCCTATACACTCACACATAATTAAGGGTATTCATTTGAGATAAATCTGGCAGAGGACCCGTCAGTTTGTTGTGTGCTAAATTCCTGAAGGACAAACAGTACTATTAGGAAGATGATAAGGAACAGCACATGATATTCTTCATAACAAAATTGTCAAATCTTGTAACTTAGACTGATATGGTTACTACAATAGTATTGACCACACCGTGCATGCCATACCGACCCACCCTAGGTGGTGGTGGTCAATTTGAATATGCCATATCAGTTGAGTAATATAATTAAAAAAAAAATTGTAAACTTATATATCAGTTGGGTATAAAAAAAAATGAAAAAAGAAACATAGACTACATTTGTTACCCACAATTCATTGATGTTTGTAAGGTTGTTGAGATTTGATGGGACTCGTCCCTTCAGAGCATTTCTATCTAGCCGCCTGTTGTAAGTTGGAACATTATGCACTGCGGTCAAATATTAGAACAAAAAATTCTTAAGAAAATGGATATAAGGTAGATTTTACTCACAGAACCTCAAGAGTCTTAACAAGTCCTAATGTCGAAGGGATACTTCCAACAAATTGATTTCCGTCAAATAATCTGTCATTGAAGAACCTCAAGCGCAGTTAACTACAAGTAGAGAAATATAGAAAATGATGTAGTGGGTAGGTATCAAGTATCAACTTACAAGTGTATCAGAACCATCTCAGAGCTAAATAGTTCAGGCGGAATTGGACCTGAAAGCTGGTTCTTATTGAAATGACTGTAGGTTTATAGAAAAATTAAAATCGAGTTAGTTATTGATCCATTCATCCTCATGCACATATATATTTCTTACTGGAGTTGAGTTGGGAAACTTAAAAGTACTCACAAGTGCTTAGCCTTTAGAAGGAGGTCCAATCCTGGGGCCGTGGAGGTTGAAATTGGGAGAGATCCTGTCAATTGATTGTCTGCTAGGTCCAGCCAATAGAGTTTTGAAAGCTTACCCAAAGGAGGTATCCTACCAGTGAAGTTGTTCGAGTTCAAAGCCCTGAGAAAGAAGGTTGGTTGAGTAAAGAAAATTAAAACGAAAACCTTTGTGTTGAATTTTAGTAAGATGTTAGTTTTATCAATTCTCACAAGAAGGATAATTCTGCGAGATTGCCCAATTCATCCGGTATGTTACCACTGAAGCCGCAGCCAGCCAAGATTCTGGAAGATTAAAACAACACACATGTCCTTGTTACGATCATTAACAAAAAGTATGTAGTAGTATATGAAGTTTTTAATTATCAAGAAGTAAGCAAAATAGCGTCTTTATTTGGATCTTACAGGATATCCAGCTTCTGTAGATCTCCTAACCGTGGAGAGAGGGAACCTGTTAGATCTCGATTAAAAGATAGGTCCCTACAAAATAAAATAACTTGAAAACTTCAATGAACAGACAAAGGCATTCCTGTTTAAACTAAAGAATAATAATGCAAAAGACATACTGTATGTTTGTGTGCATTACAAAATATGCTACTGATCCTATGTATATATATAAAATCAATATATATAAGAGAAAGGATGGAACTCACAAGGATCTCAATTCAGTGAGCCCCCCAATGTCACCACTTAGTTTCCCTTTGAGGCCCATAGTTGATAATCCCCTGAAAAGATCACATATATAGCTAGATGTGAGGAAGAAGAACATATCTGTCCTAAAAATGTACATAGAAAAAGGTCTCTAATGTCTCAAACAATCACGAGGACGACTAGAATTAAATTTGATAAATAGTAGTAGTAGTAGTAAATTAAAAAGAAGAGAGAACTAAAAACGAGGGAGTATAGAAGTAGAATGAATACTCACAATGCAGTTACTCTCGAATCGTTGCAGGTGATTCCTTCCCAGGGTGCTCCACAAGGATCATCTGACTTTCCCCAGCTTGGTGGTGTATTTTGCCATACATCCTTCAATGAGTGAAGCACTGCAACTGCACCAAGAGCCAAGAGGACAGTTAATTAAATTAAACAAGTAATGCTCTCATCTTAAACAGGAGATTGGGAAGATGACAGTTATTGCTCTTATCAAAATTAAATAAATTTCTAGTACTCCACTATATAAAGATTTTGTGGGGATTAATTAAGAGAATTTGTTTAACCGCTATATTGTATTGAGCAGTTTATTAATTAGTAGTTACCGTCACGAGGGTCGGTGACGGAGAAGATGACGTGAATGCCTGTAGAGAAGAAAGCTAGAAAGAAGATGGAGCGGATCGCTGCCAATGCCATGGCTAGCTAGCTAAGTTAGCTATAGCAAGAGAGAGGAAAGCCGCGCGCATACATGTACTAATACATATAGCAAGTTAGCTACACTGTATTGTACTATTTGTGCGAAGTCAAAGATTGAAATTTTCTAAGCTTATTAGCATGGATTTTATGAATGACAACTAGCAACAGCAAGCACAAGCAGCGAGTGCGATCTGAGTGAATGACTGAGTGGTGAGTGGTGAGTGGTGAGGGAGATGATGACCAATTAACCATGTTTCAAAGAAAGAAATTACCAACAACAGCAACAAATGATGATTGATGATTTTGCCTTGTCTTTGAAGTTAATTAATGTAAAAGCCATCCCAGTTCACTCCATTTCAGGTATTTACCAGTACCCATCAACATCATCATCATCATATTCAATTCATGCTCAAAGAATGAAAAACAGAGGAAGCCAGCCAGCTATCATTAATCAATCTCTAATTATCTATCTTATATATTCTTAATTTGGATCCATCATATTAATTTGTTTTACTTTTATAGCTGTCTCTCTCTCTCTCTCTTCCCCGCCAAACTGCAATGGATCATCTCTCTCTCTGTAACCAGTTACCAGTGGCCTTATTAATATTAATTGTTGGTCAGTGAGTAGATGCAGAGAGGTCCCACAAGCAAACAAACGAACATGATGCAAATTTGATCCATTTCCAATCAATTTCATCCCCACTATCACTATGACCCCACCCCACCCTACTAACCTCATGTTCTCTTCTGGCATTTAGATTAATCTTCAAGCTCAAGGAAAGCCATGCCCAGCCCAAATCCACTATCATCGTATAATTGCTTGCTTCTTGGTATGGTATCTCAACTCTCACCTTTCTCCAACTATAAACCTAACTCATCAAACCAAATCCACACATGATTTAAGCCTTAATTGCTACTCTGAAGTCTAATCAACTATTCCATCAAGATTAATAACAACAACAGTCATATCCAGTGACGTGCCCACCTTATGAACAGGCTTTAATGCTGATTGGACCGCCCGTATGCCACTTGTTTGAAATCATCAGTTCAATTTTCATTTACTGAACATGGAATGGAAGAGGAAGGAAGAAATTGACAGCAAATGTAGATATATAGAGAATGGGAGCCCCTAGGGCCCGTCGTCACCAATCTTCACTGATGATGACCTAAAATCTTTTCCTTTCAGCTGGCTTCAAATACATCCAGGCGGCCAAATAGCCGTTTCAATTGATACATATGGAAAAAACTACGCTAAGTTGATACAAAAATCATAATGAAAATCAAGTTTCACATCACCTAATACAAACATAAAAGTTTCAACGATGAAACCTCCCACCTCCCAAAAAATAGAAAAAAATAGAAAAATGGTAACAACAAATAACTTACTCTCGAGGGTGTTAGACTGCTTTCTAAATCAATAATGAATTGCAAATCAATCTCCTCAGAACAAACGCGGACAGCAATTAAATCTCCTCAAACAAACATGCACCACATAATTATTTGCCACAGGTTCCAAAATCAATCATCCAATTCAGGCAGCACTTCCTGCGTAGTCCATCGTATCTTCTGAACCACATGATCTTCCATGCCTAGCAACTTTTAACATCGACAAAGAAAATTGCATCCTTCTCTGCTTTGCCAGAAAGGAAACAAACTTCTTTAGTCCTTTTATTTACCAAAAAATCAGTTCATTGTGGCTATCATTTCCTTGCAGAAACCAGACATTAATTCTTCTTGAGACCTGTATTTTCCATTACTGCTGCAACTGAACCTGGAACGTCAACACATTATGGATTCACATTGCATTCACTCAAGATCTGATCTTCTCGATTCAGAAACTTCTTCCAGTAGTATCTGTATGCTGGAATTCCCAGCTCGAGCCAAGGCTTCATGTTCCCATTATAGTGTAGCACAGCAGCTCGCTTTATAGCTTGGACATCAACTGCATAGTTGTGACCCAATCCTGACACAACCCACGCACCATCAAGTGCGTAAATCAGATCCTGAAAGGTCAACAAACTTGCATGCAGTGCAGCAGCTTCAACTGATTTCTCTCCACTGGTCGACCACTGTTCATGTCAACAGTGAGAATACAAGTTAGCTTATCATCTTGTACCTTGGCAATTATCCTAATTAATAAAAAGTACATAATTATAAAATCTTTAACAAGAACCAAAATGCAGAAATAATACCAGAAGATTAAAATCTTATTATCAAAGTTTTCACGGTATAATGGTCCAGGGAATCTGATGAAAGGGAAGGGCATGGTCAGATCATCTATTCATTTTGTTTTTGGGTATAGAGGCAACAACGAAACAAACCAAATATGAGGAAATACATCTCTACTAAAGTCATTACACGAGCTCATAAAGAGCAACTGGAAAAGAACTTGTCAAGTATCTATTCTTACCGTAGGCTTCAAAGCACAGTATAATTTTTTTCTGTTCTTTCGAGAAAAAAATCAAAATAATACTAGTATTATTGAACTACAGATTATGAGCAGTATATATTAAGTAAAAAAAATGATAATCACCTCTTGTACCAAACTTTGATAAGTTTCAGTAAGATCCAGCTTTCTCCACCTGACTAGATCAATTATATTCAGTCCAGACATCCAAGCACATAAATTTTTATTGAAACTATGTTTCCCCGAATAACTCCTCAGCTGACCCAACCTCACCGAGCATAACTGCACAGCACCATTTACTTTCCCTTGCATGTTAAGGCTCCAAAAGTCTGACAAGTCTCGCTGGACAACAACATCATCATCAAGAACAACTACTTTCTTCAAGTTGTGGAATATCACAGGTAGAAGATAGTGCGAGTGAGAAAATATAGATATGTATTCTGTCCTAGTATGGGTTGTAGGTGGATTATCAATATTGTGAAAGGAAACACGGAACTCCTGAGGCAGGGAAAGATGTAACGAACTTGCTGTATGGTTGTCCAGCTTAAGACGTTCAATGTTTAGCACATCTACTGTTGCATCCTTGTAACTATTTCTGAAGAACCAAAATTTCATTGCAAAGTAGTATTCTCCATCTGTCAGCACATGAAAAACTTGATTTCTACTTTCCTGAAACATTGAAGGCCCAATCAATTACACATTAATGCAAATTCAACAGGCAAAAGCTACTAAAAAAGAGAATGGTTGAATCAATACCTTGGCATGCATAACAGTCGAGTTGATTACTACTGATGTTGCAAGTATATTTTTGGAGAATATAACATAGTGGTGCAAAGTGGGATCTGACAATTTCTCAGCATGAGAGAGTTTCATATCTTGTGAACTTGATCTGAAATGCTCCACAGTCAGTCTCATGGAAAGGCAATGCAGACTCTTCGGCATGGTCTGGACTGCAAGTTGGTAGAGGAAGGCACTCTGCTTCATGTGGAAGTTAGCTTCGTCCACAGTCATCTCAAATATTTGTCTCAGTTTCTTGTCAACATTATTACAATCCACGGGGAATGATTTTGCTTTGGCTATTACAGCTTCCAACCTCTGTAGTTTCTTCTCGGTGCTGGTAGAAACAGGTGAAATTGTGTTTTAAGACGTTAGAGTGTGCTTGGACAAGTCATACAAAAGTTTTGTATTTCTCTGGCAGAAAGAGAGAGAACACATTGCATTTTCTAATACAAATGATAAGTAATGCAGATAAGCAGTATTGTGATTGGTGGGGGTCCCAAAGATGCATCCAAAATTACAAAACCAAACTATATCTTTCAGTGAATGTATTTATGGTAACGTTGTGCAGCACTGAATCAATCAGGTCGCTGAAATACAAATGGAGAAATGACAAAAAAAAAAGGCTTAAAATGCTAATCACTTGATTATTTTGCTTTAGATAATTTAGATCAAGAATCTATCCAACTGGTCTGGGACATACCAGCATACTCAAGTCAAACAAAACAGTATTTTGGAAAAAGAAATATTGGTAATATGAATATGCAAATAGAGACAATCAACAATTTGCTGATAGTATTTTGTGAGGTAAATATATATATATATAGCATGTTCAATTTTATACTTGGCTAGCACGTTATCCGGCTAATAAAATATTGTTACTTAATTGTTTGATGACTTACAGTTGTGGAAGATCAGCATCTGTAGTAGTTTCACTAAGAACCCGCTCCACATCTTGAATACTTTGCTTCATTTCACGAGACAACTTGTCTTGCTTTGGAAGTTTTGCAATGGTAGGAAAGTATGCTCTAGCTACGAAAAGCTTGTCCTTTAATTTCTTTACCATAGAATCCTTCATTTCTTCTTTATGCTCATGCTGCCAAAGACAGTAGCTCCCAAACTTTAATTCACAAGATGTTCCACTTTGATCAACAACACCTTTCTCATGTTCTCTAACTTCAACCGTACCACCAACTCCAGTACTCTGTAAACAAATTTTAAATTACAAAAGAAGAAAAAAAGAAACAAAAAAAAAAACCACACACAGACAAAAACTGAATAGCGAGCTAATTTCTAGCAAAATTCAGTCGCAAGCATACATTTGTATTATGAAGTGGGTGTGGCACAAAATAAGGCGGTGGCACTGGAGAATCTGCAAACAAAAGGAAAGGAAGAAAGAAAAGGAGAATTCTAATCAATATATTTTGGGAGGGCAAGCAGAAACATCCATCAATATTTAAAGAAAATGAGTCCAACCAGACCTCTCTTTCGCTGACTATCATTTGTGGCAATCCTAACCATGGTTTTATCCTTAGCTCCCTCGGAAAAGTTTCTAAAAACATCCTGAAAAAGAGAATATAAACAGGTAAAACATAACTTTAGAACCCTGCACAACAGCATTATAAATATATTTGCTTGAATGGAAAGACACTGACTTTAGAGTGCTTCAATTGGTTGAAGTGCATGCTTAACTTTCAGTTTTGTGTTTAAGCTCTAGGCACCCTTGCGCTCAGGTGCAATTTGAGTTGTTAGCTTTCAATTAGACTGTCTACACACACATAACATACATTACATATACCAAGCGCGTAAACTACCTTTCCAAACTCTCCATTATGAAGGAGCTGGAGAAATTTATGGAGCATTCTAGTGCATCAGATTGTCCGACAAGTCACATATCTAACAACTGAAACTACCATCCCCCCCCCCTCTTTTGTGTGTGTGTGTATGTGTGTATATTTTGTAGAACTTGATTTAATTCCAACTTCCCCATTGCCAATATGACATCAATATACGTAACCCACCCAGAAAGTTTATCTTCCACTAAGAAGTTGGGCATGTATCACACACGATACAACCAACTTGAGGGAGCAAAGTAGTAAACGTAAGTATAAAAATCAAAGTTAATGAACTCTGAGATACTATCAATGTAAGGAGATTTTTCAGCATTGTTAGAACTTAGAACTAAAGTTAGCTACAACAGGTCACAGGTGCCATCCATGATTATAATAAAACTTATAAAAGGACCTTCAATCTCTTCATAATCCATGTAGAGTCCCACATAATTAACAGAAGTAAACTAGGCCGCTAAGTATCTTATAAGCACTTTCAAGTTACAACTAGTTTTCCCCCATCTAGTTGACCAGTATTAACACACTAAGTACAAGCATTAATTGCAAAAAAAAGGTATGATACTCAAGGATTTAACAGCACAAAAAATTTAAGAATTGACCATTAGAGAAATATGTAATGAACCTTTGGAATGGTTGGTCGAAATTTTTTGATAAGGTCATGTACCTGAGTAGACTGAACCGTCTGGAATAAAATGAAAGCATATCAATTGGCATTATATAACTAGACTTGCTATAAAACCAAAAATGGATAGAACAACAAACTACAGTTACGTGTTTTTTTCCATTCCAAAATAGGTAAAACAACAATCTGAAACTTCCTAAGCATCGACATATCACCGACATCAATATTAATCATCATATAAGATTCCGCTTGGGATTAAATGCATCAACGCCATTACTAGAATACTGCGAGAACACAATTGTACTAAACCAAAACGGATGTTAAAGATCCTTACCGAAGGCGAAGTTTGCCGCTCAGTGACATATCCTGCAGAAGAAGCAAAATAAACTTAAGTCAAAAAATTTCTGTTTTAATATAAATATAAAAGAGATCTGGACTGCATTTCTGACAAACAAGTATCTAAGCTTGTAATGGTATCATCAGCTAGGCAAAATGGCAAATGTGAAGCATTTCAGATTCACATACCCATACAGATACGCATCATTGACTGATAATTTAACACAGATCGATCTAAGATTCAGATACAAGGTAGTGCAAGTTTGGGAACGGCATTGCCCTAATTGGCGAGAGAAAAGAAAAAGAGAGCAGAGGATGCAAAGGAAGGAACAGATCTAAAGGTACAAATTGTCAGATTCAGCACACATAGAGAGAGAAAGAGCAGTAGAGAGAGAGAGAGATTAGATAGATACCTGTGGAGTGAAAGCCATTGTGAAGGCCGAGCAAGAAAACCAGAGGAACGAGCATGGAGAGAAAGACGAGACCGAGCACTCCAATCACGAGCCCTTTCCATCGCCTTTTCCCCGGAGCCCCAGCCACAGCCCCACCCCCA
>JAYMTT010000460.1:0-13119 GCA_036898025.1 Hypseocharis bilobata
TTGTTTATGACACTTACCCCATGTGGTTAAGTAAAATGATTTCTTAACTGATACTTTTGATGAATTTATTCCCCTGAGAGAGAGAGTTGAACACATGTCCAAAACACATGACTTATTGCCAAACATGCAGGTTGCTTTTAATCTGTAGCCATCACTTCCCGCACCTTGATCAATCATCAAATACAATTGTTCCCAAGATCCATATACTTCAATGATTTCAGATAATACAAGCTTTGCCCACCCTCGGTATTTATTAATCCCTGTTGATGCAGGTCAACCCAACCCAACCTGACAACCGTTGGTTAGTTAGGGTGTTTATGCCCATTTTCTGAACAAAGGGAAAGATCCTCCAGGTCAGGACCAGTGAACTGAGAAGGATTTGAGCGAAGTAATATAAAAGAACAAGAGGAAAAATGGAACTAACTTCAAGGGTAACAGCCGGAGCCTATTTTGTTTCATGAGTACAAAAATTTGATTTTGAGAGAGAGAGAGAGATGGAATGTAATGTAGTGAAAGAGGGGTGAAGAAGGTAAAGCAAGCTGAATACTCATAGTGGCAAGGCAAAGAAATAAAAAGTTTCTTTGTAACTATTGTAATTCAAATTAGCTTCAACTTAGGTATGGGTTTACTCACACTCTCTGCACATACTGTTAACAATGTTAATGGTCTTAGTTATTTTACCCCCTTTATTCCAGCAATTGGGTATTACGTATCACAAATGAAACCTCAAAGGGTCCCATGTTTTAAATGAAACGATAAGAGAATCTAATTATATTCTCCAACATGAAAATAAGATGAAATGAAAGGTTAGCAAACTTACTTGCCAACACCATGCAGCTGAGTCACATGGGTCCAGCTCTCCATCAAATACTCCTGAGACAAGCGTTGTATCATAACTGCCCTCTTCTTTTGGAACCCTAGACTTCGTATAACTTTTTCAATTTCTTCAGGGGCAACCTCAGTAGCAGTCTTAGCATTAGGGCAGAGAGTGAAGAGATCTGATATAACCCTACTTGCCTGTAAAGAGAAATTCCTTCGTTAAATATTAAGCAGTTTAGTTGCCCCCATGTTATAGGAACAATTTTCTATCCACGGATCATTATTAATTCAAGCAATGGACACATAATAACATCAATCCCTAACTTTACACCTGACAAGTCACTTAAAATTAAATTTACTCGAATGTAAAACCAAAACACTATTACAAGTGTTGTGAAAGATTTAAAATTTGTGTGGTACTTCATTCAGGTTGGTTTTGACCTGACGAAGTTTTAGTACCAGACTAACCTCATTTGTTTCTACGAAAGAAATACAACCGAGAACTAGATTATGGATATCTCCAATTAAGAGTCCCAAATGGCCAAACTATAGCAAATTCAAGTTAGTTCGTTTTAGTTTTATTTTGGTTTTCAATTGATATAACCAGTTTTTTAAACTGTAACTAAATATAAGACTTCAAACAGCCAAATTAACCATTATAATATCTTAAATCTTGTTTGGACAATATCATGATAATCGCTAAGCAAACGCATAACTGGCTATGCTTCTTTGAAAGTGCAGAGATGAATGGATGAGAAGTTACATCAAACCAAAGGCAATGTGAGCTTCTATTCATCCCTAAAAATACCTGGTTGTGCAGAAGGCTTTTTATCAAGGCTAGAAAGACGAGAATTGTCATTGCCCCCATTATCATGATGCATGAGAAATTCATAACATCTCACCAATTAAATGAGACAAGGGGAAGACACGAAGTATCCAGCCTTTAGTTGGAAGCAACAACATCAACAATAATTTTGCAGTTAATTTTAACCTAAGAAGATTGTTTTTAATCAAGCCACTGCTGGTGCAGTGGTAACAAGGAATCCAAGTTGGCATATATTACATCTAAAATAACAACAATTATTTGGGTAAATCCATATTGCCGAACCAATTCATTTACATGAGCATTAGCCAGACCTATGTAGAAGAACCATCAAAAATCTATCTAAAGAAAAGAGAGTGAGGCCATTAAGGTGCACACACAAGGTGTATAATAAAATAAATGGTGTTAATCGGAGACAATGGGTTTTACGATATTAAACATATCAAAACGACCTTCTTGACCACGTCAAACATTATTCTGCCATGTGAGCAGAATTAGGAAATAATTATAACACCATAGAAGAAGCAATCAACAAACGCAAGAGATCTAAGGGAAAATCAACCAGATAGACAAAATATGAGACAAAAATGCCTAGCGAGTAAGAGTAGTGCGATTTATTTCTTGAAGAACGCTAAAGTTAGAACATTTAATGGAACTTCATTTTCTAAACTTGACAGATCGGATGCTTATGCAAGGAATAGCACACATGGCTTTGTGTCATAGTAAATACAAACAGCAACGAAAAGAAATATTAAAGCCGAATGAATAAGAGCATACCTGCAAACCAGTTGTGCGATTAAGGAGCATGCATATCACCAAGACCCTCCAAGGGTCATGGGCATGAGACTCTTGAAGAAGACCAAATTCAGAGCGTGGAGGCTTCCATGTGTTATCTGGAGTTCTTCTTTTGTATGCATCATCTAGCTTCTGCATTTTTAGCCTTCTTAGACAATTTTTTACCATTGCCATGGCCTTCAATGGTGCCACCAGCATTCTCTTCTTGTTCAGGTGCCTTCTTGAAATAGGGGGAGACTTTCGGAGCCGTGGGACAGCGCTTTGGCTGTTTCATTTTAATATCCTTACCCTCATTTATCAACTCTGCTTTTTTTTCCACTTTGGCCAATTTTTTGCCACTGTAATGGCCTCCAAAAGTGTTATCTGCATTTTCTTCATGCTCAGGTGCCTTTTTGAAATAGGGGGAGACTCTTGGAGCTGTGGGACAACTCTTTGCACATGGTTTTGGCTGTTTGATTTTTAAACCTTTATCCTCATTTATCAGCACTTGTTGTGGTGTGGAGGTCTGGAAGTAAGGGGAGGGAGACCTTCCGATCTTGATCTTCCATATGTGATCTTTGATGGTGATTTTCATCATGACTCGTCTTGGAAGATACCTTTCCAACTTGAACCCTATCTGCTCGTGCATTTTTCTTTGACAAGTTTCCATCCTCATTCTCAATATCTTGTGCTACTTTTACATTACTGTCATTTGCAAGAATGACTGAGTTAATCTTTTTATCAAATGGGAAAAAAGATTCCTCACTCTTATCGATCTCCTCCACTTCATTCCCTTCTTCTTTCACCACAACCTGTGAGTTTAGGACGTTCGTGTCATTCTTGCCGTCCTTTAAGTTCTTTGTTACACCATGACCCTTGTAGACAAAATGAGAAAGCACATCCTCAAGTTTACTACTCTTATTTGCCATCATTCCATTACCTTCATTGGCCTGATAAGATGGGAAAATCCCACTTGGTATTTGATACTTTTGCTCTGTTTCTTTCTCCTCGTCCTTCAAATCATGTCTGCACATGTTGCCATCCTTTCTCCTCTTCTTTTTGTAACTGCCCACATATGCTCCTACTGACGCATCCTGATTTAATACCACTCCATTATCCACTTGGTGTGAAATGGGTTCTATGCAGCTCTTCTTTTCCCCTCTCTCTCTCTCTCTCTATACTTTGCAAACAGGAATCGAAAAACCTGGCAAAGTCTCCCCTGCTGTGATAGCTTTATTTCCGTTTCTGTGATCCTTTTTCCTCTTCTTCTGCTTGTGCTTTTGTTTCTCTCCATTCCCATATCTACCGACCTCAATAGACACATCATTTGCTACATAAACTGAAATTGCTTCTGCTTTCAAAGTCATGTCAGAACCCCTTTTCTTCTTCTTCCTGTCAGTATTTGCTGTATTCTTGTTGGCTAAAAAGCTCTCATCATGCACTAACAATGAGATTTCCTTCTTCTTGCTTTGTTTTCCCTTGGTTGTCTTGACATCAACTTTCTCTGTCATCACCAAGAGTCCATCACCATCAGTATCACTAGCATTATGCATATGGGGAGTTAAGCCTGTCTTCTTAATCCCATCACTGCCGACTGAAAAAGCGGGTCCCTCAAATTTCTGATTATCTTGTCTAGAATTCTTGAGAAAGTTTGCAACTTTATTCTCTGCATGATCCACTACTTTAACACCACTCTCATTGGCAACACCAACTGTGTTGGGGTTTCCATAAAATGGGAACTTGTCCTTCTCTCCATCCCCAATATTTTGGTTATGAGAATAATAATTTAGCTGTGAGTTGTGAAGCTTGTTATAATGCTTATTGTCCCTTAAATTGTTTGTTGTTCTGCGACAGGGACCACCGGTGTAAACAAATTGAGAAAGCACATCCTCGAGATTACTAGTCTTGTTCTTCTGTGTTACAGCATTATTACCTTGATTGGCTTGAAAGAATGAAGCAAACCCATTCGGCATTGGGCTCTTGTAGTGTTCTGTTCCCTCTTCCTTGTCCACATAGGTTTCCTCTTCCTTGACAAGCTCCTTTGTGCATATGTTTTCATCCCTCCTCCTTCTGGACTTGTTGCTTTTCTTCCCATTAACAGTAACTAAATTATCAGCAGAAACTGACTTCTTCTTCTTCATCATCTCATTGTTCCTTTTGTTAGCAATTTCACTGTTGTTATCTTTATTGGATAAAAAGCATTCAACATCACCAGAAGCAGAAGATTCATAACCATTAAAATGAGGATTTGGGTCCCTAACCTTGACTGACAAAGCAGAATTAGAATTGGAATTGGGTGTCTCCAATTTCTCGACAACATGTACGCTACTACTAGAAGAAATAGAAATAGAAATAGAATCAGAATTAGTATTGTGAAAGTAGGGAGAGACAATTCGTATTATTGCTTGTTTACTTTTCTTCCTCTTTTTGGTGGAATGAGATATTTCAGATACTAACCCTAGTTTTTGCTCGGAATCATAGGGTTGGCAATGGCGGCGAGTATCTTCTTCTTCTTCTTCTGGTGATGGTGGTGGTTTCTCTTTCTCAGACTCAGATTTGCTCTTCCTCTTTCTCTTCATTTTCTTTTGCGATTCTCTTTCCATCATCTGATTCTCTTTCCGATTTGAAATAGAAGTGTTCATTTTGCATAAAAATACTTAAAAAGTAATTTGCATTATTATTTCTAATTTCTTTAAATAAATTAAGAATAATTAGTGTAACAGTAGTATTTTTTCTACTAAATAATCTGCAAAATAGACATAATAATAAAATAATCCTGGCTGGCACGTGTTACTTTCTCTAGCAGTAGTAAATTAATACTACTACTACAAGTAACTATCAAGTATGGAATGGGATGAGCTGTGTTTGTTTAGGTCTAGGTCTAGGTCGAGGAGGAGGACACGCTTGAGTTGAGTCTTCACTTCTTCTCAACAGTCTTTGTATTCTTGGTCATCCGAGCTCATCATCATCATCATCATCATCTTCTTCTTCTTCTTCTCAATTCTCAATCAAAAACGGGTAATCTTCAAATTTTCATTCAATTCCACTTGTTCAAATTTGATTCCTTTTCTTTTGGATTGGGAGTCTACATTTTCTGGATATTTATTTGTTTGATAAAATTGGTCAAACTAGGTTAATTTGCATCTATTAGTTAGTTAGTTAGTTACCAAATATATATATGTAGTATAATTTTGCGTATCATATCACTGACTGTAGATCAAAATTCAAAATCATCTTCTTCCGGTTTGCACTTGTACGCATGGTGGTGAAGTTTGTGCCTAGTTGTTTGAGCTTGTCTCAGCAGCAGCAGCAGCAACCACACAATTTTAGCTTTCTTCCCAAACAACAACAACAACAACAATTAGTACAGTTGAGAAGATATGTGAAGACGGGTTGCATTAATACCAGGCCTCAAACTCAAATACTTGGTCCTGGAGATTCTGCTGCTGCTGCCAATGCCAATGGCTTGCGCGTCTTTGTGGTCTCAGACTTGCACACCGACTACTCCCAAAACATGACATGGGTCAAGTGCTTATCCACCCATCACAAAAACGATCTTCTCCTTGTCGCTGGCGATGTAGCTGAGACCTACCACAAATTTGTTTCCACCATGTCCCTCTTGAAAGACAGATTTCAACACGTCTTCTATGTACCTGGAAATCATGATCTTTGGTGCCGCACCGAGAATGAAGATCATGTAAGAAAAAATATCCTTAATGCACTAAATTTTACTTCTCAGTCTAGATAGGCACACATTAGGACACGCTTGTATTTACAACTTCAACTGTTAATTACTTATTTCCCTTATTATTAAGGTTGAGTCAACCCTAGCTTGAGCTTCCATTGACCCTGTTGACTCTAACTGCTTTGTTTTAACTGAAGCCTTAACCCTTTTTTTCTCCAATCCATCATCGCACCATCCCGAGGCAGGATTTGGTCCCAGGTCTCTTGTACAATGCCTAGACTTTACCAGTTATTCTGGTTTTCAAATGTACTCCAAAACCAGATTTCTGTCCTTAATGGTATACCTGGGTATGATTCAGTATTGCTTGTTTGCCAATTCTATACAATTAATGCATAATGCTTCCTTTTATTCATTTGCATATTGTGTTCTAAATAAATAATTTGGTTGTGCTTTTCAGCTTGATTCTCTTGAAAAGCTGAATAAGTTGCTTGATGCATGTAGACGACTTGGTGTGGAGACCAATCCAATGGTTATAGATGGCTTGGGGATCATTCCTTTGTTCTCTTGGTACCATGAGGTGACGTGATTGATTTGTGAATTTATGGACCTGATTACATGGCCCAGTCCTAGATCACTGAGGTTTGATCAAAGTGACGCTTTATTTGAATGGACCTGGTTTTGCAGAGCTTTGATAGAGAGAAAGACATTACTGGAATCCACATTCCTTCTTTGGAGATGGTGATTTACTTTCTTTTCTCCTAGTAAGGGTTTCAAAAACTTTGGTTATAATATCATGTTTTTTTTTTATTTTTATATTTTGTACCTTGAATATGTTTGATATGAGTCTCTCATGCATTCAGTTTTACTTGTTGTCTGTACAGTGCATAATCTCTACGACATACTCTCTTGAACACTGAAATGTTTTGATGGTGTAAAGTAGCAAATCTTGTGTTTTTACTGAAAATCGGCCACGAGTTCATGTTCTCTTGAAATGGCATATATCGAGTTATGACTTTCTGGAACAAGTACTGCTTAGACATACTACATGATGCCAAACTTGCTATAATTAAAATGCATTCTTTACCCATGTATTATATTAGTTCTTGATTATTCAAGTTTTTCATTGCACACAATTATTAATCTATCATTACAATTTCTCATCTGTCCCTTTCCTTTTCATTCTTATTAGCAAAGAAGGAAAAGTTCTTAGTGTACTACAATGGCCAGACCGGGATTTTTTTTTCTTGGGGGCGAGTTGTTTTAAGGGCCTGTCGATAAGGAAGTTGGGTGTCTATAAATTATTAAATTATTTCCAACATAATCATATATTATTAAATTATTGTCACCATAAAATTAGTTTTGCATCTCATCTATATACTACTTGTAATTAGTATTATATAAATTATGTTAATCATTTCCATTATTTCAAGCATGAATATTGGATCAATGAGTGACTTTAAGATCTTGAAGCAGAGTAATTACATTTTCTGTAGAAATAGGTTCAATTGCAGTAAAAGAAAATTTACTACTGTTTTCACGAGCAAAATGCTAAAGCTTGAGATGCTGCTGAATAATGTCAATTTTGACAAGTTAATTAAACAGATCATTTTCTTGTTGGAATTGCATAGCATAAGCATAAATCTTCCTTGACCAATAAGATTAATGTCCAACTTGATTGGGTTGGATATTAGGTTTTGGGGCTTAAGCTAATGTGCTTCAGACTGGAGAATGCACATAATGAAAAGGGAAGAAAGAACATAGGCGAAGAATCATCCACTAGTCACCACCATTATATGTAGTCTTAAAGTCCAAAAAAAGCCACGAGGGCAAAGTCTCACAGATTCTGAATTTTTTCCCAAATAGTGACACTGTTCCCCCAACTCCAGCACTGGTGTACTACATATAGTGTACTTACCTTTATTCATGGTGATGCAAATGGTTCTAGGTGGTTTGGCAACGCTCTTCATTTGTTTATTGTTTTTATGTGTTCCTATCCAGGGATCAATTGTCATTTAAGCCTATTTGCGTCACTAGTATCTCAGGAATGCTTTTCAACTGCTGTTCTTGGGGGCTTTAGTTGATTCATTTTTTCTATTTATTTATTACGTTCTCTAAATAATTGCTGAGGTTCTTCCTACTTTGTCATTATTGGGTTAGGACATGCCTCGAGTCCTAGGGCCTCTGACATTCTTGAATTTGTTAATGCCCATAGTATTGATTCTTCATGTAGGTATGTAAGGACTTTCATGTGTGCAAGTGGCCTGGGGAACTTTCAAACAGGGATACCTCCCTTGCTTTTTACTTTGATGCAATGAATGAAAGAAATCAGGATGTAATCAAGGAGATCCAGAGGACATGTAGCCGATTGATTACATTCTCACACTTTGTTCCTAGGTCAGTCAGTCTTTATTTTGAACTTAGATTCTTTTTGCATGTTGCTCTATCATAATAAATTACCCTTAGAATTTGTAATTGACTGATTCTTTTCTCTCTCTCTCTCTCTCTCTCTCCTTTTTTTTGTTTGAATGATTCTATTTGATTGGTTGTCTTTTCTTTGATGTGCAAAACCATTACTTTTTAAAGTTATAATTGTAGACATTTGGTTTCCATCTAGAAAACCTGAAGCACTAGTTCTTTCTTAGTTGTATGAGGAAATAGTGGATTGGGGTATAGCTGATGATTTGCGAATTTATATCTACCATGGCATGATTTTTCTCTTTTATTACCTTAGTTTCTCTTTTATATATAAGAGTTTAATGAAACAAACAGGCATCTATCTTTACATTGTCAGGCTGCAAGATTTTTATGGTTGAACTCTTTTGGTTTTTTGGAGAGGCATGGGTCTGCCCATTTACTGTTAGAGATTTGTTATGCATTAAGTATGCCGGATTTAGTTATAGAAAGAGGGGGAAGGTTTTTTGGCAATGCACATCCTTTGCAATCTTGTGGGTTCTCAAGAAAGGAACAGGGAGTTTTTCAGGATCAGTTTACTATCGTCAATATCTTTTGTAGGATAGGGTTGTTCCTTGAATCTCTTTGAACTACTGCTTTGGGTTTATTTAGGGGCATGTCTTTAGTAGATGTTCAAAAGGGAATGGATGGCTGCTTTGATGTAGTCTTTCTCTGTGTTTCTCGTTGTGAGGACATCTTATCCTGTTCTTTCTACATCCTTTTATATTGTTAATATAAATTCTCTTATCTAAAAAAAATCTCGATTCGTAAATTGTTATGAGGTTGAAGCAACTAAGATTGTTTGGGATTTTCTACTTTCCGTGAAAAAAACAAGCTGCTAGTTTGGCAATTAATTCCTGATACTGGTAGCATACTTGATCTTCAGAGCCAAGCCTTGGAAATCTACAACGATGTGAAGTAGGCCTAACATACTTGACGTCACATTTCTTGATGGTTGCACTGAGAGAAAAAGGTTGTCATAGCAGTGTTGTTTTGATGTATGTGAATAGTACAGTGGTGGTTTTGTAGTTGGAACTGGTTCATCTTGGCGGCAATGACAATGATAGTAATGCTGTGAGTAGTATGGCAGTGGGGGAGTTAATAGGTCAGCCGGGGAGTCGTGGTGGTGACAGGTGAGATTGCTGGTGCTAGTGGCATGGGTATGGCAGTGATTTTGTGGTGGTGTTTGCCTGTGGGGGTGTGATTTTGGAGTTGATGGCAATATTGGGTTTACTTGTATTGTGATCTACTGTTATAAGTTCTGATTGTCATGTTATTTCCTTGCCTCAAGAAAGAAAAAATTACAGAGGAAAAGATATGATATACTTCACTTCGTACCCTTGAACCTTCAGTCTCTCTCTCTCTCTCTCTCTCTCTCTATATATATATATATATATATATCCTAAACCCTAAACCCTATATATATCCTGAAATCCAGATGAGCTTAATTTACTGTTTTTAGGTAGAGTTATAATTTATTTGGGTTCAGCAGGCTATGATTGACAATTGCTTGTATTAACCAGGCAAGAGTTATGTCCAGAGAAGAGGATGTTGTTCTATCCAAACCTTCCAAAAATTGTTGGCTCTGATTACCTTGAGGTGCGTATAAGGTCTATACATGGGGTGGAAGGGAGTGATTCTGCATGTCATGTGTTTGGTCATACCCATTTTAGCTGGGATGCTGTGCTTGATGGTATCAGGTATTATTTGTACTTTTGGTTTATCGTCTTTATTGTGGTTTTGAACACATTTAGTTACAGATATACCTTTTACTCAATGTTATATTGGCTTGAGATAACCAGATAGAGCTTGGTGCTGTACTTGGTTACCGCCAGGCATAAATTGAATGGTTTATTTAGAAACATTCGTAGTTTCTCTACTACTCCCTCCGTCCCACTTTAACCATCTTACTTTCCTAAAAGAGTTGTCCAACAATAACTGTCCGCTTTCCTTTGTAATGACAAATTAGGCTCCACTTTTCCAATGGTATCCCTTTAGTAGTTAGTTGTAACAACTTTAGGAGTTTGTTACAAGGGTAGAAAGTGGAAAGTCAAGGACTAACAAACTTATCCTTAATCTTTGCTAAAAGTCAAACATGACAGTTAGAGTGGGACTGAGGGAGTATAAATTAAGGCTATTGGCAAAGGTTCCAATTAGTCTTTATCTCCTTCCAAATTATTTCACTTGTTTTTGTACTGCTTATATTATCAATATGAACGAATGCATTCTGAATGTCAAAAGAACTATCTTGTAGGTAAGTAGGATGTTAAGAATGTTTAGGTACCTCTATATGTTTGCAAATGGTATATCTTTTCCAGAATGTCTTCTTTAGGATCAGAGGAGTGAACTATTGAACTTATTCAGTCTCATCCAGTGCTTTCAGTTTTGGTTTGTCATCATTGCTGTTGTTATCATTATTTGTTTGGTTTTTAGGAGGTATACTATCCCTTGGATATTTTACTCTCTCAGATTCATCGATAATTATGTTTACTTACTGCACCAAAATTGCGGAAGAACCATTACACAGTGCAGACCTCCTCCACATTTATCTTTCATATCACTTTCAAAAATTTGCATTCTGCCAAACTATCTCCTACCAGAATTGGAAAACTTACATTCATTGCAATTCATGAAATTTTAGCAGAACTTATGTTTTCAAGTAAAATATGTATTAAGGCAGTACTTGACTGAATGAGAACTACAAATATATGGTAAATATGAAGACTACATTGATCAAGAAATCTAGCTAGTTGCTACGCACCATATAGTTCTGAGAACCGAAACTTTTATTGGAAATTTGGAAGTTGACATTGGATTTTGGGGAAGCTGTTTGACACTTTGACTGATCAAGTAAAGAACATAATAGTGAAATGACTTTTGGGAGCCAAATATCTCTTATATGTTGGTGTTAAAGTTTGAAATTGGTCAGTGTGCAGCCAGATATAGCCATTGTTAGAGGGTAACAATATCACAGATGTGTAGCCTTTGGGATCTGAGATACATCAGCTTTACTTTTTCGGATCATCCTATGAGCCATTCTTGTAAGCAGTAGTATATTGGATTTTGGTTTCGAAATAATCTTACTCGGACAGAGTTTAAGTTTGGAGATGAAGGGGAGCTCTTTGGAGAAATATATTTTCTGAACTATGGCGGATGATGAAATCTGTTGCCATCAGAGTAAGAAGTGTTGAGGGAAGGATATTTTCGAGGCTGGAGAAATTTTAAAATGGCATGCTTTTACTCCTGGAAATGAGAGCTATCTGGATAAGATGATCTTTTTGACATGATGCTTGCCATGGTTTCCCTTCTTAAGGTATAATTACTTTAGTTATATGATGTCATCATGCAAGCAGATCACTGATGAAGGGAACACATTGATGATTTTCTATTGAAAGGTGTCATACCTCGCTAGAAATTGAATTTTTTGTGTGTACTTGGGAGATCATGATCATTGCATTGTTAGGTTTGGGTTGCATCTCCCCCTTCAAGATGGTGACCTTCATTGCATGGAATTGTCGTATTCATAGCATGGTTGCCTATGATTTTTTATTGTTCGATGTATGGTGTGCCTTAGATTTGGTGGTATTTGTGGAAGGTTCTTTCTTTTCTTTTTCTTCTTTTCTGTTGCAGCTGCCTGTTTTGTCCAATTGCCATACAGAAATGAACGAAAATGGATTTTTGATGTTCCTTTGTGTAGTTGAGACACAAAAAGAAACATATGTGTAATCTATGTTTGTGCATTGTATGTTTGTATCTTTGTATACAAGTTAAACTTCAAGCATTTGTGATGATGAAGTTGTGAGTTGCAGATACTAATGGCTGTATGATGCAGGTACATACAGGCACCGTTGGCCTATCCACGGGAACAGAAGAGGAGAATGAATGGAGGTGAAAACTGGCTTCCATTCTGTATATATTCTGATGGAGAATTCGCTGGTCGATTCCCAGGTTGTTATTGGTCCGAGTACTACTCAGTCAACCCAAGAGCTCCACACAACACCGAACTAGCACCTTGGGTTGCCAAGTTCTATAAGCAAAGATAAAACAAACAGCATGCTGTGATTTTCATTTTGTTTCTCTGTTAAAACTTAGTTATGACATTGACAAATGACCACTACCATGAAGTCTAAGCTCACCTTCTCAAAGGAAAATTTAGTGGCTCAACAATAGTTGAGATTTTCTGCAGGTCGAGAAATTTGCCAATTTGGTATGCAAGTTTACGCCAAATTGACAATGTGGTACGTAGAAAGAAAAAAATGCACACGTAGTACGCGATAGATGGAATTGGTGACAATGTGGTATGCCATGACCAACATGTTGGTCAGCCATTGATCAAAGCTGACATGGCATACTGACAGAATAAAAAAAATTCTTTTTTTTTCTTTCTCCTTCATCTTTTCTTTCTTTTCACTCGTGCCTCCTTTCTAACCTGCACACCCCTCAGGTCACCACCACCACATCCTTTTCTCTCTCTTTGGGCTCCTCTTCTCTTCCTCTCCCTTATTCTCCCTCTTCCACAAAACCTCCAAATCCACATCCAATCTCTATCAATTATAGAGAAAAAATG
>JAYMTT010000461.1:0-13119 GCA_036898025.1 Hypseocharis bilobata
GCAGAAGGTTAGCTCAGGCATTCCAAGTGGGCGATTTGGGCATACATGTGTTGTGATTGGTGATTATCTTGTCCTTTTTGGAGGAATAAATGACAATGGGATCCGTCAGAACGATACATGGATGGGGCAATTAACAATTCATGAGACTCTTGGTATCACATTGTCTTGGAGGCTGCTTGATGTGGGGGTCATTGCTCCACCCGCACGAGGGGCCCATGCTGCATGTTGTGTTGATAATAGAAAGATGGTAATCCATGGAGGGATAGGGCTATCTGGCCTCAGATTAGAAGATACATGGGTTCTAGATCTGTCAGAAAATCTTTGTTTGGGAATGTGGCAAGAGATTGTGAGTCATCCAAGCCCTCCAGCTCGTTCAGGACACACAATCACTTGCACTGGGGGAACCCGGGCAGTTCTATTTGGAGGGAGAGGGTTGGGTTATGAAGTGCTCAATGATATTTGGCTTTTGGATGTGTCTGAAGGTTCTGTAAAATGGGTACAAATACTGTATGATATACAGAACGTACCTGAAGGAGTTTCCCTGCGGCGAGTTGGTCACTCTGCCACACTCATCTTAGGAGGGCGTCTGCTAATTTATGGAGGGGAAGATTCATACAGGCGCCGGAAAGATGACTTTTGGGTGTTGGATGTTTGTGCAATTCCATCCACTAGAGTGCAGCCAACTAGACTTAACTCAAAGGGATCGTCGGCAAATACATGGAAAAGGCTGAAGGCAAAGGGTTACAAACCCAATCCCCGGTCATTCCATAGAGCATGTGTAGATCGTTCTGGACGTTATTTATATGTGTTTGGAGGAATGGTGGATGGCTTACTTCAGCTGGGAGAATCATCTGGTCTGACGTTCAACGGGGAGCTTTTTCTTGTGGAGCTTATGCTTAAGCTCTAAATAGCACCATAAGGTTGTGAAGCTAGTTGAACTAGTACTTTGTAGATGCTATGATGTTATAGTGATGCCAAGTCCTGTGAATAGAAGCTTTCTCATCTCATGTAGCTCTTTAGCTAATCTGTAATATGTACATATTTCATGAACTGCAAAGTATGAAATAAGGAACATTTTATGGCTTGTTCACATTTGAAGCAGTGTTTTAAGAGTGACTATATGAGCATCAGATGAGCCTTGGACATGAAGTTATGGGAAATCAACTATTACTTCCAAGTATGAAATCCCTGAGCTTTCATGTTTCTCCCTAAATCAACATAACTTAGGTTTACATTAATATGAAATAAAAACTGTTTTCAAGTTATTCACTTTAACATCGACACAGCATGAATACTTAAGGCACCTGAGTGTAAATTTATCTTGTTTCGAAACATATTCTGAACATCAGTAGTAACATTGTTATGAACAAATAAGGCAGAACGAATGAATCAAGAAGCGAGCGTGGCAAGATTTATCATCTCCACTGTCACTCAACTATAGATATACAACGAGTCGTAAAATACAAGGCTGCCCATGAATGATGGGGTAACTTCCTATATCCTTGTGGCTTTGCTACACTAAGGAGACATAATAGAGGTAAAAAAGAAAAAAATACAAAAGCACAGTAGCTGGATTTGGCTACAAGAGAAGAATTGGTTAGACAGGAACAAAGCATTCTATCAAAGAATCGACATGATCACTCATTCAACTTCAATTTCGTTCTCCACATGTCTCCAACAACCTTCTTCGGCGATGGATCTTCTGGTCCTTTATCTCGCTGTCCTGATGTGAAGTACAGCCATCCATTCCAGAATCCCACCAGAGTGGTTTTCACACGGTAAGGAAGTTTTCCAATCACTGACCATTTCTGTGAACATAAAATCACATATATAAGATTTTCAAACAAATACTGATAAAGAAAATAAGAAAGAAATGAGACAGGAAGACATAAGATGCTATATAATCTCTAGATACTAGTCAGCGGCTATGAAATCACTTAGGCAAGGTTTTTGTTTGGCTGGCCCTTTAAGGAGAACTCAACAGGCAGCAAGCATGAAAATAAAATTTTGGGTTTCAGGAGTCCAAAGAAAACACTGTAAAAGCAATTGCTTAGTTTTTTAAGACAACTGGGATGAGACATGTAAAGAATCTTTCGCTGTGTAGGTTTATCATATGATAAACCAATCATCAATACAGAACTTGCCTGCTTAAGCAAATATCAGTAAAGAATAATATTCTAATAGATAAGGATATGCTTTCATTTGCAGAGCAGTTTTTACCCAGAAAAGAGAACTAAGTTGTCACACAGTAGTGTAGAGTATTCAAGTATATAAAGGATATTTAATCAATACCAGAGTATCTAAGTTGAACTGGAACCCTTCGCCATTCAGAACCATCTTCTTGGTTACAGGGTGCGTCTCTGTTGTGCCTCCAAGTATAACAATTGAATTGTTAACAACCACCCAAGCAAATTCTATGTGGGAATCCGGCTTTGGCATGGGAGGTAAATTTTTCCACTTCATCTCATCATCTAGCATGTAAACATCGCCATATACCACCTGAAACAATCAGAATTGTATCCCACATTAAAGCACACATTTAATGGGAAAAATGTGAGGGGAGGGATTAGTAGGTGAAGAATATCTGAAAGACAAGAGTATTGTTAAAAATTTATAGAACCTACTTCAGAAAATATTTACAAATTTCATAATCCAGTAAGTAAGAAAACTAATATAATATAAATATAAATTGTACTATCTGCTGTTTAACTGCAAATAGGCCTTACCTACATTGGTCTAACCATTCAATAAAAGATTTGAATCATGTAGTATTGGACGATGAACTGATTCCTAAACAGAACCATGTTGTCTACGTATCCAAACATGTATCCTAAGACATGGAACTCTATATCAACATATGCAAAATTATCCTATATCTCTAAATATTTTTGGACAAACAGATACTTGGTGGCAACAGATAAAAAATAAAAGATCTTCTCTCAAATAATTGGTATGCAATAAGCGAAAGTGAGAACTAATTATCACCAGAAACAATGTAAATAAAAAGAAAAAAGTGCATACAATCATTTCATTTTAATTACTAATTAAAAGGAAAAGTGACAAAAAGCATACCAGTTCAATCCCCCCGAGGCATGCATGTTAAGCCCCCACAGCACTTAGATTTCATAGTTAAGGCAAAAATAGAGCATGCATAAATGTTAAGTGAACTAAATCTACCCATCCACATTTATATTCATGCATGCATATAGACAGATTTTAAATGCAAAGGGACTATCACAAGATTCCTCTCCACAAGGTGAAAGGCTAACAGAAATTTAATAAACCACCATCTCAGCATAAATGAGGAAATAAATCATGAAAATTAATGTGCAAGTTGTTTTCCTACTAGGAAATGGCTTATAGATTCAAAAATCACTAAGAACCCATACACTATATAAATGTATTCTTGCAAGTTTAGACACAGCATAATTACCAACCCAATATAGTAATTTAAGAAAATAAGCACTAACTGGCTTACCTCCTTTCTCCTAGAGCACTTGAAAATAGGGGATCCGGGTTTTGCCATAAAATCACCTTCTTGACCACCAATAACATAAAGCTGATCATCAACCACAACACATGCCCTACATAAAACAACATTTAAATAAAATGACATGGGTCAGATCTACTTAATGGGATTAGCATTTGAAAAAGAAAAAAAAAATTGTTTTTGAGTAAATTATAACAGTGTGTCAATCAAACATGTTGACCGGTATAGACCCAACAAAAGAACATCTTAACTAAATCTTCAATTGTCAAGTATCTTTGGCACCCAATCCCAGTATAAGAATCCCAAAAAGCAACTATCTCCAGCAGAATACCATAATATTGCAGTACATGCAGATTTTGTAGATGCAGGACAAAAATTATAACAAATTTTTCATTAACATAAAGGCAGCATACAAACCTATGTGGTCCTCCACGGGGAATTGGTATTTCATTTCTCCACTCCTTTTCCAATGCTTTGCCATCCTTTACAGCAAGACTCCAATGTTCTAATCCAGGCGTATGCCGGTTCTCCTTGCTGCCACCCATCACATGGAGTCTACCTCTCCAAAGTTGAGTTGCTGGTGCATACCTGAAAATAATCATGTTAAGACCTTCTGATTAACTTGTCATGTTAGATCTTTACATCACTTTCCTGTACCAAATTGCTTCCAAGTTAATCTTGATTAAAGTTATTATAAAGCTCCCAAAAACTACTCCAATGACCGATACTTTAAATCACGCAAAGAGAATGCATGTTCAAATGCTAGAAAGAGTGGAATCTTCAACAAAACAAAACGGGTGCAACACCAACATAAATTCTCCGAAAGACATATATAGTTCATTTAGTGGACATATTGACAAGGGCATATATACCTAGGGATCGGTAAAGGAGGCATGTTCTTCCATTTCTTTGTCTCAGTATCAAGCACAAATGTATGAGAAGTAGGGCCTCTGCATTGTGGACCATATTGGCCATTGACAATGTAAATATATCTCCCATCTGTTACCATTCCTAAATGCGAATGTGCCATTTCCTTGGGCATATCAAATCTTTCTCCCCACGTGTTGTCAGTGAAATTGTAAATATCAACATGCGAGTGCACCTATGAAAGATGATTGTCACCAACAAACAGAAAATAAAACAAATAACATACTTGGCTCAAATATGATCATCCATTAAAAAAGAAAACCATTTTCTTTTCGATGGTGGTAACTGGTAAGCAAAATTATTTGCAGAAAAAAGAAAAGAAAACTAAAAATTATGAAAAATATTATGTTCTCAAAAGCAAGCAAGAAGAAAACACTTAAGAAGCAAGGAGAATGTTCTCACATAATCAATGGTGCCATATCCAGCAAACACGAAAAGAAGATTCTTAATCTGTATAGCGGCTCCATCGAGACGAGGAACAGGTGCAGCAGGCATCTTCTCCCAATGTAAATCTGGTGCAGGCAAATCAGCAAAAGTTGCTGATAATACTCTCTCAGAAACACCATGATTCTTATCTTCAGTATTTTGTACCTACAAATTGTGCAAAAACTGGTCATTAGATGTAAAGATCTAAGACAGCTGAACGTAAATAAAGTTCTTTTTTTCCCACATTTTCTGACCAAGCAAACATATCAAATCAAAATTCACCCGAAAACTTAATACAAATGGGCACGAAAGACTAGGATCACCGAAAATGACAGACTCATCTCAACTAATCAGTCAGTTCAGTTGAGTTAAGCTCCAATACCCCTAAAGAACCTTTCAGTTTCACTCACTCTCCCTAACAAATTCCATATAATGGAAAAATCCAAACTTGAAAATTTCAACTTCTAAGCTCGTTTTCCTTCCTTTAACATTCTTCTCACCAACCAACCACCCAAGATCAAATTCTACTACATTTCTACTAAACCCAATAAAGCATTATGCAGAATTCACAGAGCTAAATGATGTAATGCTCAAGTCTCAGCTGAATCTGATAAAAAAATTATGAATGTGAATGAATATAAAGAAAGAAAGAAGAGTAGTAGTACCTTGGGCGGTTTGTGATGGGGATTTGGATTGTTGGGTAGGATTAAGGTGGTGGTCTTATCAGAAGTAGCCCAATTGGAGGCGATGGATTGATAAGAAGAGGTAAATCGAGAAGAAGAAGCCCACAGAAAATCAGCAATCAGACCAATCCCTAATAGCCCTACGCATATCACCACCAACTTGGCCGTCGCCGACGTTTGCTTTGCCATTGGCCTCCCCATCTTCTCCTCATAACACACAGATCACAGACCAAGACATTTACATGTATATATAGGTTTTGTTTTCACTCACTCACTCACTCTCTCTCTCTCTCTCAAACAAATTCTAAAATCGTATGGTTAACGGTTTCGATTTTATCTATTACAATTTCGTTTTAGGTTAGGGTTTTGTTCTTCAATTTTTGAGTAATAGATACATGCACTTATACATTTTAGCTTCATAATCGTCTAGAAGCTTGGAGAAATCAATTCGGTGGCTCTGATCGTGTCCTCTAGCTGGAAATCAGGTATGTAGTTAATTTTTTTGTTAATATATATATAATTTTTTTTTCTGCTATGTTGGGTAAATATTCCTAGAGGACTTGATGAATATTGAATATTGAATACCAACAAAAAGGACTTGATGAATATTGAATATGGATCCAATTAATAAGTTGAGTTGATTCTCATGTTTTTGAAGCTGGGTGTGGGATCAAGTTGGATTCAAAGTTAGACCCTTGACTCGCTTAATTACATAATTATGCACATAATTAAAAATCCTAAATTAACTTATTGCCAGTTTCAACAAGGAATCATGAAGTGGAAATTTTGTAATAAATGAAATGCTAATTCTCTCTCTCTCTCTCTCTTCATATATATTGAATTGAATTATTGTTGATCAAATCTTCTCAAAATACATAATTTTTAACAGGCTATTGATCTTTTATACTATAATTTTTTCTTTGGTGGAACTCTCATTTATATATAAATTGTCAATATTTTTTTTTTGTAGAAAATAATGAATCTTAACTGAGGTCTAGATGGTGCCCAAATGAGAAATATAAAAACCAATGAGAATTTGGAATAAAGCATGTCATCATAGGAGTTCATTATTGGTAATTGGCATGAAGCATATATGCTAAGATATATTTTGTTAATTTGTATAAATTAAAGAAACATATGTTAGTTTTATGAATGTGTATATAATATGGATTTTATTCGAGAGAAATCATTTTCAGTTTTCATCTAAATTAGGTATATTTTATAAGAGCATAAAAATGAATGTAAAATTCTCAAGCACTTTATATATGCATGTGCATAATTTGGATAATTCTAGCTCCACTGGCATATACAATTAAAATCAACATCATTTGCTTAATAATTTAAAATGAGTTATGTATACAAAAGTATGAGCAAAGAAAGTGAGAAAATGAACAAAATTACAATATGCATGAGCAGAAAGGAATTCCATGGAAAAATTAGGTTTTGGTGTTGGGAAGAGGAGAATAAATACTCCATTGACTTCCCTATAGTCTTAGAATTTCTTGGATCCCCACTACTCCCATATTAGCTAACCAACAATAAGCTTTGAGCCTTGGACCATTTATAATGTTTTCCTACTTTTACCAAAATGTCACATCTTGTTCTCATGATCTTTTTCTCCCTTTTCATTATGGACGATTATAATTTAATCATTTTAAAAATATTTTTGTTTGACTGTACGGATATATCAAATGTAATTTTTGTATTCAATGTTAATTTAGTATTGAATAAGTTATCTTTAATTTGTAATTTAGTACAATGTGTATAAACTGGCACATGTATCACCTATCAAATCAAAAAAAAATGCACAGAAAAAAAGTATATCTAACTTTATAATCTAACTGAAAAAGAATGGGAAGAGTCAAATTTCACGAACCTCAACAAATCATTAAGAAAAACAAAAGAACAAAAAGCAAAAATAAAAGAATAAAAGAACAATCTAGACGGATCTAATCAAAGATTTTAACTCGATAAAATTATGTCAAAATATGTTGAATTAAAATATTAAGATGCTATTCATGTGATTCTTGGCTTAATTTTTAAAAAAGAAATGAGATATAATTACACTGTATTAATCTAAACTCAATTATTTCTTCTGACTCAATTTGACTGTCTCATTTGACTTTGTACAAATTTTAAGAAAATTTTGAAATTTTGAAAGTTTTTAACATTTTTTCAAATTGTGTGGTTGTAATTGATTGTTGTAGGGGTAATATTGTAAAATTAATCATATTTTTTTACCAAAAAAAAGTAGACAAATAAAATAAAACCGTAAAAAAAAATTAAGGGACAAAATTAGGACGGAGAGAGTTCTGCTTATGCATTAATTTAAAATTACAAATTACAACTTTACTTACAAAATTAACACTTTTTCTGAAAAGGTGTCTTGGGCTTTGATGAGTAAAGCAATGACTATTGGGCTTTTTAAAGTAATCACAGACTGGACATGACCAGGCCCAGTTAAAATGGGCTGATTCATCTTTTACAAAGTCTACATGGATATGAACCAAGCAGCAGGACCAACAGTACCAGTCAGTATTCACAATCCTCCAACAACACCACCACACAACAGTCAAGAGTCAGACCAAAAGGAAGAAGAAAGAGGAGCAAATAATGGAAGTCAAATTGAGATTAAGCTTTTTCTTTGGTGCAAGAAAGTTGATTTGATTCTCAGGTAAAGCTTTTTGGCCTTGTTCTTTTTCCATTATTTTGTACTAAATAGTAATTTACAACACCCAACAAAGATGTGCCTTGACAACACCCTTCTTGTGTTTGATGAAATGTGTCTGTGAAGCATGAGTGGCTAAATCCTCCATGAACAACATGCTTACAAATAGTTGTTAAATTGGTTCTTTGAGAAAATTTAAATTATGGGTTGACTTAAGCAACACCAATATGTTAATGGCATAAGCTTCTTGACAAACCTTTTTTTGTTATGCTTCTTACTTGCTCAGCCATATATGCTTAAGGTTTGATAAGCAATATAGCTAGTCATTATAAGGAGACTTTTGTGTTTAGTTATGATGTAGAGCGCGGAGTCTTCACAGAGGAAGTGCTTTAAGCGGATGGTACAGCTGTAAAACTCTTAACCTCTCTTGATAACGCTCGAAAGCCATCAGAGATACCCAATACATGCAGGATGACTCACGACAGCGCCGGATAGGAATAGATGCATCGTTGTTACTTGATAGGTGCTTAACTGCTTATGATTGGATGTAGCTTTCATGCTCGCTGATACTAAACTTTCCTATTACATTAGACCTATATTAAAAACATTAGCTCAAACCGTTAAGTCAAGGAGAAACTTCCCTTCTCACATCATTCCTAATAATTGTACACCATGGCCTCCTGGTTTATGTTGGTTTGGTCCCAACAATTGAGAAAAGGACCATTGATCATAGGCCGATGGCAGTGTCTGCTATCCTTGTCCTGTAATGTTTAGACGCTTCCCTGTCTTCGTCTTTTACGAATGTTCTCGTCAACAAATGTTACTGCAGTCTCATCAAAGATCAATTCAGTTTTGAACATTCAATTTTTTGAATACTGCAATAATGATGAGCTAACTGACACGGAAAGAGACTTGAGTCCTTTTAGTTATCGTGAAATTGATATAATTTGGAGACAGCAATATTGCCTGTATTTGCTTGTTTTGTGTCATTTTATTGAGGAGCTATATTCAGTTGCTAATTGACCAACATGCTTCCAGAGTTAAAAAAATCTATGGCATAAAACGTAGTTCCATGACTGTGCAATACATGCTTTTCAACTGTATCTAATCATTTTCTCACCACTTATATTTTTATTTACCATTGCATTGTAGTAGACATATATTCATAAGATAACGGGACATGTTTCATCTGTGACTGTGATATATATAGATCTATATATATCACAGTCACAGATGCAACAACTCTTTGTTATGAACTGAGATAAAGAAACTGGGACAATTCTACAAATGGAAAGATCGTCAATGAATCTAGAAAATTTAGTTGTTTCAAGACTTATTTGTTAATGAATCCAGGCTTGACTGTAAGTCCTTGTTGCAGGATTTCTGATTGTCACACCTTCTGCCAACAGCTGCATCAATTGTCACCATCTTTGGTTTTTGCTGTTCAATGCGTCTCATCTGGTAAATCTTCTCCTTGATGAGGTTGTGGCATTTTTTTACCATGTCCTGCATACCAAACATTTCAATAGTCACGATGGCATACTTGACATTTTGGACCACAAGTCTACAAGTATAAGAGATGTGTTCTCTCTCTCTCTCTCTCATCAGAGGTTTGAGTAAAAACTTTGAACCTTTCTTCACTCCCTTGTGGCCAAACCTACAAGATTTATGACTTTGTAGTCTCAGGTTTACCTGGTGCATTTGCGTAAGGCCATCTACATGTACTCATGTATATCATATGCCTGATACGTAAATTTACGTGTCTTTCAATTGCAAGCATCTATGCAACCCTTTTTTTTCTATAAAAGATGCAACGTGTGGGTTTTTAATGATATTCTGAAATGATTTAACCAGACTTACTCTGCTAACTCTCTTGTGAAAGCAACCCAACTTCAGGCAATCAACACCTTGACCGGTCACCCATAAAACGGCAGTGGCTGCTAGTACTGATGGTGGATAATCCAAGAACTCGATCACTGATGAAGAGTGGATTTGAAGTTGTAACTTTTGTGTTCGAAAACGAAAGAAGAAATTATGGGAATTAAATTACTTACCTTGACAGGTGCTGATAATCAGATCCGAGACATGGGAGAAAACATGACTGAAGTGATCATATGGGGAACCAAAACATGGAAGCTTTGCAATGAAGTAGTGGACAAAATCAAAAGGTGTAATGGCACGTAATCGCCACTTGAGACTTGCCATGACCAAGAGCTCCATCCGCTGAATTGTTCTGGGCTTGAACAAGAATCTAGGTTCCAACACCTGCAAGTCTAGTAGAGGAGGCACGCTTATTTCCTCCATTTTTGCTGCTAGAGCCAGGCAAGCAACTGAAAGCAACTGCAAGGGCCATCCTTTACCTGGCTGCATCGATTCAACAAGAAAATAAAGAGGTATCAGATTCTTTATCTTCTAATGATACTTCCTGCAATGCATTAGTATTAAAAGGTTCATTTCTTTTTCATGTATGAAAGATTACCGGCAAAGCATGGGATGAGAGAAACCGATCCAAATAGATTACAGAAAGATATGCAGTTTCAGGCTGAAATTGGTAGTAACCATGCACCTGCAAAATGCAGATTATGTTAAAAGGAACATATAATAGCTATACATACCAGAACCAACTAGACAAAAGCATATGGTATATTGTAACCTTGAACATCCACTTCACTGCATTTTGACGTTCAATGGAAATTCCTGGTAGGCTGCGATATTGCACGAGTAAGTCAGGTCCTAGTGTTTGATCAATCTCAGAATCGAAGACATTGTTAATTGAGCTCTCATCATGGTCAAATGGGGGATCATAACTTGCGTCGGAAACTTGTTTAAGGTTGTTGGCATCTGAGAAAACCTTGTTTTCGTCGACTACTTCACTGCAGTACAATTTTTTAGGGGCTGGGATATCTGGAGACACAGGCATGGTAGGTGAGGCTGAATCAATACTGGCTAAACAACATTATTTGATCCAAGAATATACTGTTACTATCTTTCACTCCATTGTCTTAGGAAGGTTGGTACTACTTGTAGTAGTCAGGGAATGAGGTGAAATAGAACCTCTCATCTTGCACATTTACAATTGAATGGGTCCCATTCTATTTTACTATGATGCTGACATGGCTTTTTCTGAGTGGTCCCCAGGTGAATTTTATATGAAACTTCCTTGTGGCAGAAGCCAAATTCAGTAGGGCCTGCATAAGCATAAGGCTGGGAGGACAAAGAAGGAGCCTGGTAAGTGGTAGCTTCTATAGGGGTTTGTTTTGTATTACTCTCTTTATTCACAAATGAATGTCCATCACACTAAATATAATATAGATGTTTCCAAATGAATGTCCAGTTTCCTTTTTAAGAGACTAAACATTGTTGAACTTCCTACCATACCCTTAATTAGTTAGTTATAAGTTTTGTTACAATGGTAGAAAGTGGAAAGTCAAGGACTAACAAATGTATCGTTAATCTTTGCTGAAAAGTCAAATGAACATTCATTTGGAAACGAAAGAGAGTAGTATATCTTTTTTTTTGCAATTCCTTCATAATATATCTCAATTGAGGTACTTTTAAGGTCCTATGATAAATTATGATTCTACTTGTATGAAGGAATGGAGAGTCAGTAGAGCTGTTTTCCTATAGGGTATTTGGCATGGTAACAATAAAGTTGATCTTTGAAGAGAAATGCTAAACAGTTTGAATTTATTTGATTGAATTGTTAGATCAGTGTTTTTCAAAATAGTGTAGATTCTATAAAATGGGGCATTAATGTAAGACTCGTACTCTCTTCGTCCCATAATAACTGTCTTACTTTTTTGAAATTGTTGTCCCACAATAACTGTCCATAATAGCGAGTAATTCAGAGTAGCTGGTCTAAGATTTGTGTTGGAGCATAAATATGAAGAGTGTCACTTCCTTTTCCCTCACATCCAACCAAAGCTATGTGAGTTTGATACTTTGATTTGGGTAGTCCAAAAGGAAAATGGCCAATGGGTTATGGGTCTAGAAAGTGGAAGAGTTTTAGAGACAGGTGGAGGATATGGGTCTAGGGCTTCATTCTAACCCATATGAAACATTGGGCTGGTTTGTAATCTCACAAGACCAATAATTAGGTGTCATTTGGGCTTTGAACATGGATCCATCAAAACCCACAGCTAGAGCCCACATTAAGATTGATATATTGCTGCTAATGATGGTGAATTGGTGATGCTATTGCCAAATACTACAAATTTGGTTCAACTTCAACTTCATTAAGAAGTGTTTTTCTCCCCTCCAAAACTAGTTTGGCTGTTAGGTTTGCCAAATGATTGCACTAATGGATAGAAGTAGAAGATTAACAAAATTTCACACATCGAGGTCAACACCAGAACCAAATAGAAACAGCAAAAATTTCAGTCGTACGTGTGTGTCACACCTCAGTCACCCATAAGTATTTCATTAACGACACGGTCGGTCATTAATACAATGTCAACCCTTTATTTTTTTTCTTAGTTTAGTGTATAAATTTTGGTAAAGAGAGAAGTTTGAGAATAATTGAAATTCATTCATTAATTGGTAATTGGACTAAAACATAATTAGTAAGGTAACACATCTCTCTCTCTAAAATTAGTAAGAATTCCACGTCAGCATCTAAAGGCCCACTCGTGGGAAATGGGGACCACACACCCATTAACCTAGCTTAGCTAGCTAGAGACTCTGAGTAGAGTAGTTACCTACAGTAAGGTACAGTGCAGAGGTTTCGTAAACAAAACTTGATCTGAATCTGATCCCCTTATGCTCATCATCATCAGATGACGACCCAAAATCAGAATCATTGAATTCTAGTGAGCCCCACACCATACACCGTGGTCCCCACCTCTCTCTATCTCTCTCTATCTCTCTCTTTCACCTGTAAGACGCAACCCCAGGTGGTGTTGCAGATCTCACACGCCTCACCACCA
>JAYMTT010000462.1:0-13115 GCA_036898025.1 Hypseocharis bilobata
GAATCTCAGAATTATGTTTCCAAATGGGTGATTGACACGTCAGCTCAAGCTCAAGGTTGGTACCTGTCTCTTTGCCCTAATAATGCCATATGTCCTCGTTGTGGCTCAGAGTTTCCTTGGTATTATATATGTTATAAGATGATGCTCGGTTAATGATCCTTAGTTTCTTGAGATTTCTCTTGCCACGTGTCCTGTCGACGGGTCTTTCTTGGGTTAGCTGACTTGTCCTTGATATGTCACGTGCCATCTCTTTATCGGTGGGATTATACTCCCCTTAACAAGTGTATCATATATTATTTTTATAAAATAGTATTTTTACTTACTTTTTGGGTGGATCGGTTAAATTCCAAATACATGAAGCATATTCTTGTCAATATGTAAAAAAATCAAATTTTCTACACTATATTTCGAGACAATGGGGCTGTTTTTGAATAAAACAATAATGAATAAAAATGATGATGAATTTTATTATAATCAGTCAAACTAACTCTGTTTGTTTAATGCTTTTTTTTTCCAATTCAGATTCATGCAGTTCTAAATGCAGTGAGTTGGGGCATATTGATACCAGTTGGTGGCATCATAGCAAGGTACTTGAAGGTGTTCAAGTCAGCAGACCCAGCATGGTTTTACCTTCATGTTGCTTGCCAATCCTCAGCCTATATTGTTGGTGTTGCTGGTTGGGCTACTGGTATCAAACTTGGCTCTGACTCCAAAGGCATCACATACACCACTCACAGAACCATTGGCATCATCCTTTTCTGCCTTGGAACTCTTCAGGTATTTGCTCTCCTACTGAGGCCAAACAAGGATCACAAGTACAGATTGTTCTGGAACATCTACCACCACGTAGTTGGATACGCTGTGATCTCCCTAACCATCGTCAACATATTCGAAGGATTCGACATCTTGAAACCAGACGACAAGTGGAAGAGTGCCTACACGGGTGTGATTGTGGCTCTGGGAATCATTGCTGTGTTGTTAGAGGCTTTTACATGGTTCCTAGTCATCAAGAGGAAGAGATCTGGGAGTGCAGTCAAGACGCCTCAGGGCGTCAATGGAGCGAATGGGGTTAACGGACACAGACAGACAGTTTAGAAATATGAGATACAGGCTGTGATTTTTGGCCTTTTGGTTGATCATCATCATCTTCTTCTTCTTCTGCAGTTTTTAGTACATCTTCACATATTTATGTTGTTCTTGACCCAGGTTTTTTGTGTATTTAGTATGTATTTATGTTCTGATAGAGTTGATTAGTACTAGAAAGTGAAATTTTTTTTTTCCATTTTTCATTTGTAGAATAGTTATATCTCTGTGTGGTATTATTCACCATGCAACTTCTGAGAATTATCTGTTTCTCGTATTGATTATTATTTATTGTTATATACTGGTGTTTAATCTTCTTCTTCAGATGATCTTGATTCAATTTCATTGAGAGAGAGAGAGAGAGGCCCTATATTGTTCAAGCAAAGTGGATGTAAAAAAGTGCAGATTTGAATGGTTCAAGCCCTTTGAAATCGAGGACATATAACCAAGTCGAAAGGACCTTGAGAAGGAACAAGAGATAGAGATATGTTGTAGTCGAATGAGTACCTACAAATGATGCAACTCATTTATCAGGAAATCTCATGTAAAATCACTCATGCATGCTACAATTTCAAGTAAAGCAAATTTTCATTACCAACCATGTTGAGTTGTCAATCATCTCAATTGGATTCTAGAAACACTTTCGGCAATTGGCACTGCTTAAACGCCACAGGCTAATAGCAAGAATACAGAACAATGTTAACTCTCTCTTACGGAAGGTTACTTTAAAACCCTATGATGGAATCGCGCTTTGAAGAACAAGGGTACTTTATTATACTGATTGAAGGTAACTTCACAAATTAATAGCTGCCTTCTCATTCTGACTGCCGCAAAGCCTCCACAAAAGCATCCTTGAGAAGAGGGTTTGACGCTGCTACTCGCTGAGATGTGAGGTCAAAATCTTTACCAGATCTGATGCAAAACAGCCACCATTAAAACTCAACATAACCATATTTTACAAAATGCATAATATGTTTTTATTATTCGAAACAAATTAACTACCGCATTACAAGCAAATTATTCAGTTAAAAAAGAAAAGACTGGACCCTGTAGAATGTCCAATTTATATGTTGACTTAATTTTCGAAAGATGATCTGTGCAAGTTCACATATTACACAGTCAAGGATAAAGGTGCTAGTCCTTTCTAAAACTCCGTGATCTTAATTTCGCAAAGAAAACAAAATGAAGACAACTGAAAGACATATTAAGTCTGTCACATACGGATCAAAAACAAGTCCTCCAGCTTCTGTGACAATCACGGCACCACCTGCCACATCCCTGGGCAAAGGAGCAGATTGTGTCAATATATAATTGATGTATCAGAACAAAATCTACTAACCCATATAAAAGACGTACCAAGGTCCCCCAAATCCTAGTTCGTAAAATAGATCAATCCTTCCGGAAGCAATCCCACAGAGGTCCAGGGCACAGGAGCCGCACATCCGAAGGGATCTAACCTGATTACAGCACAAACTCATATTTAATATGGAAGTGAGTACATTTTTATGCCAAAGCTGAGTAGCTTCCATTTAAAGTTTTAATTTTACCTTAAAAAGTAAGCTATTAAGTCTATTAGTAGTGGCATCTACTGTTGTCGTGTCACGCTTTGTTCCAGCCTGCTTTCAGCACGATAAAATTTGATCAGATTATCACATGCTTTGCATAAAAAGGTGAACTCTATCATGACTTTATTCTCTCAATTTTATTTGGCTTTGGTGCAAGGTGGATGTGAAGAAGTGCAACACTAAGCATACTGAAATGCACTCTTAGAGCAGTATATGAGCTTCCAAGATGCAGAAACTGGAATTTAAATCATCTGTAAGAAAAGCAAAGCTTCAAGCACATAGCTTGGAACTTAATATTTCACTCAAGCTCAACATTCTTACATGGGCTGTTGTGCACTTAATAACCTCTCTCCTATATTTTCTAATGAAACAAACATAATTAATTACCCGTAACATAGACAGAGGTCAAACAATAACATCCACATATCTTCTTATGGTTGAATTGTCTCATTCAAAATTTTACTGGAACTACAGAGGGTTTCGTCATGACGGGAAAGACATAATTGTTCAGCCCAACATGTATTTGGGCATTCTATAAATAGAATCCTTATAATGGCGAAACTTCTATAATGCTACAGAAAAAAAAGAGGATTTTGTAATTTGAAATTTTTAATAAATTTCTTGCAACAAGTCAACTTATGTTAAAGAAACTTGAATTTCACACCATAAGGTAACAAGGCAAAGGAAGACGAATTGTATTATTGGGTCATGCCCACTGTCCGCGGACAAGCAAGTGACAGCCGCCATAAGAGGAGGCAAGTTGGTATGCTCGTGAGAGAATTCATGAAGTGTATAGACCTTGGAGAACATGCATGCAGTCTATGTCATGGTAATATGGACATTTAACAGACAGAATATGACACAGGTAAAGGTCAAATTAAGCAGAAAAAAACAAATTAAATGAAATTTATATTACTAGCTAGAATCTTATAAATGATTTCCGGCAGATTAAAACAGAGTTTAACTCATCCTCACTTCACTTCTACTGTTTACCAAATTGTAGTATCATCCAAAAATTACATTCCAACCCAACACTGACCAGATTAAGATGAATTTGACAGCCTCAAAACAAGAAGTACATAATAATAATCACAAAGTCTTGAGCAGATAATTTGTGATTAAGCAGTCAACTCTATTATACTATCACAAACCTCTGTTGCAAGGAGAGCCGTCACAAGTTCAGCTTGAGATGATACTGCAGATTTTCAAAAGACAAGCATTGAGCCACTAGATGTTCATAAGAATTAGACTATAGAAACAGCAAAGCTAAAATGATGACTAGCAAACCCACCTTTTATGGGACTTCCATTAAGAAAAGCACCTTTTCCACGGATGCCGGTATAAAGCTACATACCAGAAACACAAAGTCCCATTTGCTTAGTAGGTTATTATAGTTGAAATACATAAATCCACCAAATTTAACATTATAATCAAACAGAATTTCCGCCTTTATTGGGCTCAATATAATGATATCAGGTCCTGATATGGGCAAGCAATCACCCAATCACCTGGTAAAAACTACATTTAGTGTTCCACACTCTTTGCATACAGAAAACCCAAACAGCATAAATGTCTATGTATGGACAGGCAGGACTCACGCAAATACTTGCACAGTGGAGACCGCCTATGCTAATATAAATCTATAGGAGGGTTCCAAACATTACCTAATATATTTTCTGGCTATCTATATTGTATCCTTTATGATTTACCAGTAGGACAAAACAAACATGGAGTGTAGATTTTCTCACCTCATCAATTATTGGGTTGTAAACAACACCGACCGTGGGGACCTTCTCAATAGTAAGACCAATGGAGACACAAACGAATGGGAACCTACAAGCATTAATTTGTAACAATAATGAAAACGCATACCTAATAATACAAATAAAGATCACAAACAACATATGAAATTGATATTTACCCATGCACAAAGTTAGTTGTTCCATCAAGAGGATCAACTATCCACGTTGGTTCATCAGTCAGCTCACTAACACCACAAGCTGCAGTAGTTTCTTCGCCAATGAACTAAGAGGAACATCAGTTGAAACATGTTCAGAACCTCCGAGCACCAATATAAAACTTTGTTATATGCAGTGATGCATATAGTAGAAAGAAGACTAAAGAGTTAAACCTTATGTGTGGGGTATTTCTGTTTCAGATGATTGAATATGAGATCTTCACATGCCTTGTCAGTTTCTGTGACCAAATCCACCTGCATCCCATAGTAAAAGAAGAAAATAGCAAGTACAAGTTGTTTAGCATCAGAACTATAAATGAATACATAAAAAGAAAATCAATATCTACTTCTCCGAGGTGTTTTCACATTTGATCCTTTTCAAGACACTAAAAACATAGGATTCTCAAATTACCCTAAAAAAACAAAAACCTGAAGGCCTCCCACTCTCCATAAATATCTCAGGGACACAAACCGTGCACATGGAAAATAGCAGAAATCTATCATGTAAGTTTTATGATTCCAGCTTTGTTGCCTGACAGTATAAGCTACTTGTGGAGCAGAATATGAAAATTAACAAATTACGGATCATAAACAATTAACCTCCTCCATCTCTTTTAGAATTCCTTTGTTAAGTGTCCCACATCAATTAAGTGTGAGGACTCCAGCTAATTTATAACAAAGATGGGCTACTCCACTCATTGCCAATTGGTTTTGAGTTGGATGCCTTGACATCCTTTGTCTATTAACTGAAATGTGTCTACTGCAGGAATAGAAATTTTAACATCACCCCAACTTCACTCAGACAGATTAAGACTTAATTCAACTACATGTTCTTGTTATTCTTTCACGGCAAATTTGTCTATGTACAACCTAGATATCTCATAACAGATCACAGATTTTGGCTTTTTAGCGCAATGCTGCACTCTAGCAGCCAAGAACAAAAGCAATGGTGACTGGGATTCTCATATCTTATAATTGTACTCAAATCATTTCCCTCTAAGCTCTACTCCTCTCAGAATTTATATTCCCACAAGATTCCATCTTGGAGGGAGCCCAAAATTTCTTGTCAAAGAAAAGCATCAACCCAGAAAAATTTAACTCAAAATTCAGTAGCAGTATACAAAATGATCAAAATTACATATAAGAAAAAGAAATGGGTTCAATACAGAAAGTGATAAAGAGATGTATATACCGTTCCTTTGTGCTCCACATGTTTTTTCTGATAGAACCCTTTCCGGATTATCTGTGAATCTCACATAATTTACCACACCTTAAACAACCAATCAAAGATAATAAAAAAAAGTGGAAAAAAAGAAATTGGGATTTCATTATATTCAGCTGACCTCGCCAGCTTTCTTCGCTGCATCTACTGCGGAGCTCAGGAACTCGGAGAGCGAATCTAAAAACGGCAATTTTTAGAAAAAAAATAGCAATTAGTAGATGAAAAATCAAAATTTGGAGGTAGAGATCAGATGGGATTGAGGAGGAGGTCCTACCATTTTCAGCCATTGTTGATTTTTGTAAAAATGGAAGAACAGAGAAGAAGGAGTGGAGTTGATGAACGACAGGTAGTGCTTTTTTTTTTTTTTTTTTGTCTTCTTGGAGTCGAGGACCAGAGAGACAGAGCACACATGAAACAACAGAAGAGTAGAGGGACTGTTTGGTTGGTTCAGTTTTTATAAGGCAATTTTATTGGATGGTATATGCCCCCTGGATTTTCCCAGATTCACTCTCTTCAATCACGTTACGTAATAAGAGTAGTACTAATTTCTTTGTTTTCATGGTGTGAAAAACGATGTCGTTTTTGTCTATTTCCAATTCAGTTTTCACAGTGTTCAGTTGTTGCTCTTGTCATTTGCTCATTATTATGAAGAATCTTAATATTTCCATCATTCAAATTGGGCATTAACAAAATGGGTTACGACTTACGAAAGTAAACTGAGTATGTGGAAAAACACTTGTTTGAAGGGGTAGTCACGCACTCTAAACAGAATTAGTCTCACACCCGAAAAGTATGGGGATGCTCATAGTTAAAGCAAAACAAAAAAAAAAAGAAGTAAAATAGTGTGACATCTCCGATCGAGTTCACTTGGACGGACGATTGTACTTTTCGTGAATCATCTCTCTCTCCTCTACTGACAGTAACACACTAACACTAACAACTAACAACAATTTCAATTGATCTCTCTCAAAAAGGGTACTAAAGAGAAATGTAGCTGATTTTAACTCACAGAGTTGCGTATGAACTAAAAATCTTCCACCTTTAATTTGATAAGATAAATTTAACACGATGTGTATAAGGTAATTTATAATCGAGTAGGAATACCGAATAATTGAGAGTATTTAGATCTTTTGGTGCAGAAATGGATGCTTGGAATATGCCAGATCAGATCCGGGGGTAGGTTATTCGGTTTTGTGTTCACTTGAAGTGACTCACAGAATAAATGAATATGAGGATTGCAATTTGCAAAGAGAACACTCACACACACACGCTTTGTAGAACCCCATACTCTTGTCCCACTCACTCACACCCTCAAAGAAAAAGAAACAAAACATGACTTTATTTTGAGAAAAGGATGTGTGGATATGGGCACATTTTTGGCCTTTCATCATCTCCCTTCTCTTTCAAGATTTTATGACCTAGACTTTAATAACTCTTAGCAGAATATGGATATGGATATTACTTCTAGCAAGAAGTGGAAATTTTCCTGGAAAGTTCTTGCTTTTGTTTAATTGCGAGAAAAAAAATACTCGAGGCTTTATGCTCCACAAATTTCAGCCTTGTGTGAGGCTTGAATATCAATAAAAAGATTATTTAATCATTCACGCAATCACAGATAGCTCTGGATAGGTACAACACTGAACTCATTTCATGAATTTATTTACCTAATTTTACAGAAGTGTATCTTAAAATACATATTAGGAGAGAGAGAGAAGAGAACAGAAGAGACTAAAAGCCTAGAGGAGTGGGGAATACAAGGCGAAAACTAGGAGTAATGGCTTTATCTCAAAGCACAAAGTGTAGCATCATCCAATTTTGAGGACTATAACACATACTATAATTCACAATAACTTAAATGGATCAAAGAAACATAAAATGAGATCACAGGTACAACAAAGGATCGCTCAGGGGCGGTCTTTAGGTTCGAGGGCAGCAATTTCTTTTACCACTTGAGCTTTGTCTGCCTCAAATTGCTCATCCTCTGCAACAGATAGAACTGGAAATTGTAAAACAAGGTGCCAAACCTACTACTAATTCGACTTGTTGAAGGAAATGTATTTCAAACAATACCTTTATCAGTTTTGAAATCGGCAAACAACCGTAGAAGCTTGCTTCTATTTGCGACAAGTATGCTAATGATGTCGGCTGGTTTGTTTTGATTTGCAGCAAATAGCTGTATGCATAAGACATAAACAAATAAATAGATAGAACAAAATAGTCTCTTACGAGTCTGTTGGACATGAAAGCTAAGCACAAAAAACTACCTTGAAAACATGAAATGCTTCTATTTGGATGCTCTTGCTTGATTCCTGAAAAAGGAGGTAATTTACAATTAAATTAATAGATCTTAAAATTTCGTTCATATATCATAAAATGTATCATGTACAAAAGAAAGGGTGTAAATGAGACGTATGACATCAAGCAATCTGGAATAAGTAGCATACTCTGAGCAGATTCATAAGAATCCTCAAGTTATCTCTTGAGCTCACATATTTTGTCATCACTGCTGAATTTGAACGATCCAACAATATATCACCCAATAACTGCAACAATTAGAAAACCATTTTCAGCAAATGATATAGTCAGGGATTTTTGGAGCAATCAAAAGAGGCCAATCGGCACAACGACATCAACATAACCAGACTACCAAACCATGAAAGTAGTGCCAAGTGTCAGGATTGTGTCGCTTACTCTATTTCTTGACTAGTTATTGTAAGATCCCATGGTAAAGTTCAAAAGCCAATTAAGTTACAATCAACATTACAGAAATTATCTGATACATGCATGTGACGGCTAACAATTATGACTGAATACACAGTTATTGTTTTGGTGTCATCTGTTTTCCCAACAGGTGCAAAAAGGCAGTATGCCTAGTGGATATGAACCTAAGTGCACCACAAGGAAAAATATCCAATGATTTATAGTTTTAGGAATGTAAAGGCAAACTCTAGAATTAGACACTGATTCTCAGCTTCATTAAGTGTTTTTTTCAAATTACTTGAATCTATCATTTCATTGCCATACCTTAACAGCTTGTCGCCTGGTGATGTAATTGGTAGATTCCAGTAGCTTTGAATTATACTCTGCAAAAAACTAAAACCAGCATAGAAGATTCAATCAGAAACCTAAATAATAAGATTAAACTAACAAAGATGTTCAAAAAAATCATGCAAGATAAGACATTAGAAAGCCTAGCAGAATCAAACTGCAAAGACAACAAGGTAGATTAAACAAGTTGAAAGTAGTACTTTCTTACTCGAGTACTTAATTACATGCAACAGGCATGTTTCTTATCGCCGAGTGCCTCTGTAGGTATGTCTCATATTGTAGATTTGAGAGTTAGGAAGAGTGTATATGCATGTCTGTAACGCGAACGCGTCACTGTATCTAATGCAAGTACATACGTCCAGTGAAAGTAACACTTACCCAATCATAGTTCTTCGAAAGGAACTCAGCTACAGTAGATTTATGCCTTGTCAAGAGTTCCTATGACAAATGTAAATATCACCACGTTCAGGCAAGTGTAATTGCAAATACCAGAACCAAACACGGTGTAATATATCATATATAATACCCAATCACTATACAATACACATTGTCATCAATGACAAAAGCCGAAGTAATAACATTAACTTAGCAATTCAAATTAATAAAAACCAAACAGTTAGGCAGCCTTTGTACCCATCTCACCCGCCAAAACTCCAAAATAAAAAATTATCTGCCAGCACTTTGTAAAATATGAAACACTTCAAATGCTAAATCGTAAAACAAAGCAATGCTGCATGCAGATAAGTAAGGTATTGAACATATCCCAAAATTTTGGTGGGTCAAGAGAAATTCCTGTAAAACACACCATGCAATGATTGAGATTCTTTCAAAAATAGTATGCTAATATTGTACAGTCTGAAAAGTGGAATATACATAGTAAAACCAAATTTTACTCAGACACTGGTTGTATCTGCAAAGTGAACAGTTAAAAGAGAGATATATTTGAGAAGATCAGTCATCAAAGAACTTGTACTCAACCTTAAAAGTAGCAGCAGCATCCGCAGCAATGTCGAAATTTGGAAGTTGTATGAAGTCAAAAAATTTCTTCATGTGCTGTGATTCTAAAACATACCTGTAAATCAAACCCGATAAACATAAAAGACTGAAACTTAGACTGGAAAAAACATTGAAACTTGGCATGCATGCTATGAGAGAGAGAGAGAGAGAGAGCAACTCATGTAAACTTGATAGCTAGTTATAGTTGACAACATATCAGCGACCTTTGTATAAAAATCTTACCTACTATCTAGTGGATGTAATTTTTTAATAAAATACCTCCACATTCACTAATCCTAAACCAAATTTAATAGTAGAAACCAATAATGCTTCTAAATATGAGCATATCAGAATTCCTCTATAACATATAAATAATAACACAACTGCAAAATCAGTACTTTAGTAACAATTACTTCTTTGCTTTTTTTTTCCTCTGGTTTCAGTTTCGCATACAAACTTAAAAGGAGTCTTTAACATGAAGGATGGGGATTCGGCATGACATATGGACAAGAGTGTCCCCTCAAAGTCAAAATATAATAACTTAACCATATGAAGCAACTACGATGGATAAGTTATCCATATAAGGATGATAAATCTCATTTCCAGTCAAGCAGCCTGTAGATTTTAGGAGGAGAAATTCATTCCATTCTCACAAGTTATTAATCTTCAATATAATTAACTGAATCAGAAAACAACTTAACTACCTGGTTCAGTTTGCTCACCTTGCCACACTCTGGTGACGTATGCACTCCCTCAGCATTGCACCATAATGTAAAGCCATATCTGTGTTTTCATAGCTAAAAGAAAGAGCATTCCATAATAAGAAGACTTCAACCAATATACTAATTGAAACATTAATTAATTTGACATGAGACTCATCACAACATTCTCCATGCCAAAAAATTAAACAAAATAATGAAAAGCATCTTAAAATGGATGTTGAACCCACAGATCCGCTACTATGTTATCATTTTCTGTTTTGCATTACAGATAAACTTCTTCAAACCTGACTTGAGCAGTTTTGAGCCTATTGCTTAATGGACCAAAGATAACCCAGAGAGAGAGAGAGAGACTCTTAATATATCAGATCTTTTCAAGTGATCTAGTGAGCAAAATGTGGTTCACAGTGAGGATGTTACTATTGATTTGAAAAAGATAAAAAGAGGTCTCTCTCTTCCGATAATCAAAAAAATAAAAAAAAATAAAAAACAAATTGTGCATCAAGAAACAATATGCTAAGGGCATTAGAGCTAGATACTATCAAACATAGAGACATAATTAAGGTTTCAATTAAAGTATTACTAACAGCTCAAACAACCAGGCAACGGAAATCTCACTACTTATTGAAATGGTTACTCACCCAGCTATCAAGATATCCATGAGACCTATGTTTGCTTCCAAGTAATCAGATGCAATCAGTCTCGAATGAACTTGTTGCCTTTGTAAATTTGCAACAACTTGGGTAGCATCTTTACGGGCCTGCAAAAGGTAACTCCTGTCAAAACAAAATAACTAATAGGGCACATCTCCCGATACAGTAACAAGTCTTACTATAGTAAATTCCATACAGGAACTTCTCCGATACAACATTTATTTGAAGCACACAAAATTCAAAACTACTTCTAACTCCTCCCACAGTAAAAGAACACAAATCTGAATAAACCCCCCAAAAAGTAATTAAACTAATTTGATTAAACAAGTTAAATCTCCAAATATACGCAGCTATTGGTCAAAGATCCATAGATGCTTACCTCTAAGTTCAACTTCGGAAGACAAGTAATCAACAGTCGGAAGGTGTTCTCTTTGAAGAACTCCTGAGTCAATTGCGCGCAAGCTTCTGAAACTGGCTCAGACTCACTATTACCATAGAGAATCGACTTCATCTCCCTTATATTTTTAGACAATTCTGCCATCTACATACAAAATAAAAATGCCGAAACTCAATGTAATTAGCAAATAAGAAAATGATTTTGTAACTGCTACAATACAACCGAGGAGATAACAAAATGCAAGCTTTACTCCGGCTCCGGCTCAGAATCACTACTCTTGTCAATTAAACTATCAATTAATCCACAAAAATGCACATCACAATTCCAAAAATCTCAAAAAAAAAAAAATCATTAAAGCCCCAACGTGTACACCAATTGAGATCGAAAAAAATATATATAGAAAATCAAATCAAATCAGATACACAGAATTAGGGATATGAAGAAGATGATCCATTACCTTCTCTTCGCGCTTGCTTTCGCGAGCATCGGGACTCCGGTCGACGTAGATAAGAAGATCACGAGTCTGGCGGACGATGTCGACCGGAGTGCGGGGCTTGGACTTGAAGAGTCCCTTCATCTCCCTACTATCCGAAGCTCGGGAGAGCCTCCGCTGCAACACCACCGACGAAGACGAGGAGGAGGCTCTTGCCGGAACCTCACCCTGCTTCGACACGCAGATTCCTATCTTTCCTGACTCTCTGAATCCCTCAGATTTTTCTCTCTCCTAGGGTTTCTCTGCTCTCTTGTTCGCCTGTTTCAGCCCCAATCCGATTTTAGGCAGAAAACAGAGGAACAAGAGATACAGATTTTTTTTTTCTTTTTCATTTTTTTTTAATTTTCATTTTTGTTGTTATCTAGTAGTAGTATTTTTTTTTTTAGTAATTTTTTTCTTTTGGTTTGTTGTCACACACACATGCATTAAATATTTTTATTTATTAATTAATTAATTTATATATGTCTGGTGGTGAGATGAGATCTAACGGTTCTTGGTTGGGCGGTACACAGACGGTTGGTCGTTATTTCTAGGAGGGAGAAGCTGGCGGTGATCTAGTGCGCTCGAGCGAAGTTCCGGAGAAGTCAAAGAAAAGGTGTTTGTGGTATATTCATCGGTGGAGCCAACAATAAACTGACACGTTCAATTCTATTGTACTTAACGTCTATACTTGACACACAGAATATAAATAATTGGACAAGGTTAAGATTTGTACATACACAAGACGTGATCACATGATAAGTTTTAACTTTTATCTTGTCGCAACAAGTTATTCATCCCTTACATGACTCATGAATATGCGTATGGTTCAATCCATAATTAGGGTTTATAATGATTAAAACTGAGAAGTCTTTACGATGTCAGAGGTTTAAGTCTAAAAAAAAACATTTGTTGAGTGAGACACTCACGCACTCTATGAGATTAGTCTCACACTCAAAAGATGTGGGGATACTCGTAGTTAGAACCAAAAAAAAAATTTACT
>JAYMTT010000463.1:0-13108 GCA_036898025.1 Hypseocharis bilobata
TGCCACGGTTTGGCCCCTTTCTGCCACAGCTACTGGCCGTGGCAGAATGTCCTTTTTTTTGTAGTGCTTCTCGAGTTTGAACTCTGAGTATGGAGAACCTTTAAAACTTGGTATGGAGCACTTTAACCCCCTTTATGGACCTACCTGGCGCGAATCCGGATTAATCGGGCTAGTAAACTTTGAATACTGGATGATTACACCAAAAAAATATATATTTATGAGAGCCACCCATGAAAAGAAAATAAATTTTAATCTCAATCGAAATCTTATAACTTTCTTGATAATTAAGATTACCAAAGTAATAGTAGTTTGAAATTTTTCGAAAATCTCGATCAATTAATTCAGTTTTCAATATATACGACCCCAAAAATTAAAGAATGGAAAAAAAAAATCTCTTCAAGAGACAAGAATGTTCATTAATCTCAAATTCTTAACCGTATGATGTTCTTCCAGACGGCAGCAACCCAACAACTACTGGAACATAAAATGTCAACTAACTCAACCGTATTTGTGTACCAAAAGAATGAAGCATTGTGAAAAGTCTAGATTGCCCTCCAAAGTTTTCATTTTCTTACACAAAGTACCCCAAACCCAGACTTACCAAGATCCTTCTCTTCACTTCTTCTTAACATAATTTTTTTTAGACTAAAGGACAAAACTAATACAATTAATTAATTAATTGTGTAATACTATAAAACTAATACTTCTGAAAAAAATAAATAAATAAAACACAAAATTATTTAATACAGCGTGGAATTGGATGATGATGATGATATAAGAAAAACGTTATGGGGTTCACGCCTAAAAATAAAATAAAATTAGTAAAATACTTATACAATAAAATGATTTTGGCTTATTATTGATTTAATTGAAAGTTGAAACTACTAATAATTATACGGATGATCAACCCAAAACACACCTTCCTTAATTACAACCCAAAAGATTTCAACTTTTCTACCCTTTTTCTTCTATTCTAGAATATGGCAACCTAGTGAGTGGTTCTATTTATGTTATAAAAAATGAAATCACTATAATATCAGCAGCACAATATTTGATTTTGATTTTGATTTTGATTTTGTTTGTGGTCCTTCCTTTTCACAACCTGTACTATACACATCTTATTTGATTTTGTTCTTCTCTAATTTTTTCTTGGCCTTTGCTTGCTCTCTGGACTTATAAATCCAACTCCAGTTTCAAACCCATCTCCAGAAAATCATTATTTTCATGGGGTTTTTGAAAAGTTTGGTTTTTAGTGGGATGATGATTTTTGTTGGGTTGGTGTTGTCTGCTATGCCTGTGATGGTGGGTGGGATTGGAGTGAACTGGGGGACACAATCAACACATCCTCTAGCGCCTGCAACGATTGTGAGGATGCTAAGAGAAAATGGGTTTCAAAAAGTGAAGCTTTTTGATGCAGATTCAACAATTTTGAATGCTCTGAGCAAGTCTGGGATTGAGGTGATGGTTGGGATTCCAAATGATATGCTCAACACTTTGGCCAATAGTGTCAAAGCTGCTGAGAATTGGGTTGCCAAGAATGTTTCTGCACATCTCTCCTCCAATGGTGTGGATATTAGGTAAAAACCTCATTCTTTAATTGCCTTGGAGTTGGGGACTGCTATAATTCTTGAAAAATTTGAACTTTTATTGTGGGTTTTTTGTGTTTGTTATATTTTGTAAACCCTTGTTGATTGAAGGATCATGATATGGATTTGTGAATCTTATAGTACTATTTACATTAAAGAAAGAAAATAGATGAAGCTATGGAATTAGTACCTTTGCATCCAGAGAAGATTTGAAGGCAAAAAAAATCAGCTTGAATAAGATAAGTAATTATGCATTCATGGAAGTATGTATTTAATCATGTGTAACGGGAACAACAAGGAAAAGTGATGATAGCTTTGATTAATTGGCGCATTTGAGGGATCTGCAGACCCTATGTCCGTATTAGATTGAAGTGTATAATTGTTAGAGATCTAGGTTCCTTGAAGGAAATCCATACCAATGTTAAGAGCTAAGATCCTCATTTCTCACTAGACACTGGATATAGAGATATCTGTTTCCTCCCCCTTCGTGATGTCTCATGTCTGTCATATTTTCCAACTTACAGAAAGCTCATTTTTGTTAGCGCTTAGCATCAGGTATAGTTTATATTTTCCTGTCAGAAAAGAGTGTTTTATACTCTACTACATACAAGAGTGTAAGGACTGAGTTTATTGACTTTGTAAAAACATATCTTACCATACCTAACTTTCATTCGCATCTCCTTCGCATGTTTTGTGGTTCCTTGATCTGAATTTTTTTTTTTTCATCTTTGACACTTATTACTGCCTTCTTGGCAGTGTGTTGGAGTTTGAACAACATGCTTAATTCTTAGTATAGCACTTTTTGTTCTTTTTCATATGTTACCCAACACAAACATGAATGCACACGTTTTTAAAAGTGAACGGATGGATTGTTACCTTAATTGTTCAACTGTGATTGCTGAGCCCTTATCAGCAGCACTGACAACACATAAACCCTTGTTATATCAGTCGTTGATACTTGATCCATCCAAATCTGGTCATTAAATTAGTATATTAATATCTACATGCCTTTTTCGTATCTTATTATTGCATTGATCTCAATCCATCTGTTAGCTTCCTGAAAATCTGACCTCCTGCCTGCAATTCAATTTTTTCCTCTTTTTGGTGTTCAGGCAGACATTTGAAGTTGTAAAAAAAATTTGTGTCCTTAAATTATTTAGCCATTCTACCATGTTCTTAATTTTAATATAATGCAGCAAAGGCACTAGTTAGCTTGTTCATATAGCCTCTGAGGGATAATCAATTTACCACAGACCTACGATCAACTCTTCTGTTATTAGACAAAGGGCCTGAAATATGAGAAGTTGAGAACTAGTTATAATTTTTGCTATACATAAGATATTCTTTGATCAAGCTTCCATATCAGAGTTTTACATCTTTTCATCAGCTAAGTATTAAGTTATGTAAATGAGATAATAATGTTTATTTTTCAAACCGTCTGCATAATATACTACTATAATCTAATTGAACGTTCTGCTTTTGTATGACTTGCTTATTGAGTGCTTCCTGTGGAACTTACCAATTCTTTACATTCTGTTGAAGGTATGTTGCAGTTGGGAATGAACCGTTCCTGTCAACATACAATGGAAGCTTCCTCGGAACAACCTATCCTGCTCTTCAGAATATTCAGGCTGCCCTCATAAAAGCTGGTTTGGGTACTCAGGTAAAAGTCACCATTCCCCTCAATGCTGATGTATACCACAGCTCGTCAAGCCTCCCTTCAGATGGGGACTTCCGGGCAGATATCCACGACCTCATGCTGGAGATTGTTAAATTCTTGAGTGACAATGGAGCTCCATTCACCGTTAACATCTACCCCTTCATAAGCCTCTACGATGACCCCAATTTCCCAGTTGACTACGCCTTCTTTAATGGTTATTCATCCCCCATAGATGATGGTGGAAGAATCTACGACAACGTGCTCGATGCAAACCATGATACCCTTGTATGGGCGTTACAGAAAAATGGCTATGGGAACATGTCTATCATTATTGGAGAATTCGGGTGGCCTACTGATGGAGATCGAAATGCAAACATTAAGTATGCTCAGCAGTTCAACCAAGGGTTTATGTCCCGCATCACAGCCGGAAAGGGGACCCCAATGAGACCTGGAAACATGGATGCTTACTTGTTTAGCCTCATCGACGAAGATGCCAAAAGCATTCAGCCAGGTAATTTCGAACGCCATTGGGGGATATTTTACTTCGACGGACAGCCTAAGTACCAGCTTAACCTGGGAACAACAAATTCAAGTGATCTTGTACCAGCCAGGGATGTCAAGTATCTAGCCAAGAAATGGTGTGTTATGTCACCATCAGCAAGCCTCGATGACCCAGAAGTGGCATCAAGTGTGAGTTATGCTTGTTCACTTGCCGATTGCACGAGCCTCGGGTATGGGACTTCATGTTCGAATTTGGATGCCCGCTGGAACATTTCTTATGCATTTAACAGTTACTACCAGCAGAACAATCAGCTTGATACTGCCTGCAAGTTCCCAAACGTTTCGGTAACCACAGACACAGACCCATCAGTTGGAGACTGCAAATTTAGGATCATGATTCAATCGCTTGGTCCCGCTGCCAGTGCAGTGGGGAGAGTAGGAACTCATATTGGTCTGGTGGTGTTTGTGTTTATGTTTCTGTTTACGGTTCTGTAAATTTAGTTTGTACATGGTATTTTAAACCCAGAACCTAAATTATACTAATTTCAAATTTTTTTTTGCAGTGGGCAATCACTCAAGGTGAGTAAATATTCACAAGGGGCAGAAAGTGTTTATTTAAGTATGGTTTGCAAGAATGAGCACCTTTTTATAATTGTTCTTCGAGTTCAGATATCTAGAAAATGCACCATCCAAATTCCAAAATGAAATGGTATTTAAAAACATTTACTATTTCTGCTGCCAGACCAGGATTTCTAATTCATTCCAAAAATTCACCAATAAGCAGCTACAGTGGATTTTTGCAATGAGAATTGAAAATAAATTTATATATACAACTCAGTTGCTACTAATAAAGACACAAATCTTTTAAAGATTTATTTCCTCTGTGGTCTCTACTTCGAAATTAATCTTGTAACAATGCTCCTCTGAGCTCTGCTCGCTTGCTGCCAATAAATAACTCTCATTCTCAACCACCACCGGCCAGCCAACCATGCTGTGCAGTTTTCCTTTTACACACTTTTGTTGGCAGTTATGTGACATTCAAAACTTCATAGTCATATTGTCATTTGATCAATTAACAAAGTAAAAAATGAATTAAGTCGTGAACCTACCGTTGTAGTTACGTAGTTCCTGTAAACCCACTGTACTTCTTCAGGTAGTCTCTTGATCTTACATCAGCCTGCAAAAATTGCAGTTTTATAAGTAAAGTGACTCTGATAAAACATCCCTCCCAAGGCTTCAACATGTTATCTAACAGTACAGAAGAATAGAGTAACTAGTGTGGATTACAAAATCACAAATCATTGATGATTAGGCTAAATGACAAAAAAATAAAATAAAATAGAGTTACAGTGGAAAGTTGAGAAATGAGACATCTAAGATATTTAAATCTCTATAATGAAATCAGTTAAATACTTTATGAGCTGTCTTACATATTGGGTTTTACCTGCCGGATAGGCTCTGGTACACGGTACTTGCAAGTCATTTTAACAATTCTGATGGCAGTCTCAAGTGATATACGGTGTCCAATTGAAATAAAAATCGGCTTCAATGAACCCTGAGTTGATCTCATGGCCTGCAAGAGAAGTTGGTTAAGACAATATATTACCTCCAAGTGAACCTCTAACAAAAGAAGACAAATTGCAAGTCACATGACCTCATATAACCACATGTTTATTACCATTGAAATATAATTTTATATGAACTTATTATACATTCTTTTGCCATTAAAATGTTTTGAATTTAAATGAATAGTGAAGAATAAGCTTATGCTATTTTACAATGTCCGACAGCTTTTGTAGAAAAAACTTAAAAGTTTTGCATCCTTGAAGGCATCTGGTTCTGGAACTTCATAGAGTGCAGATTTCGACATATTATGTGGGCAACCAAAAATTTACTCATTCAATGTTATGCTTTGAGCTTTCTACACAATGTATCTAAATTATGGAAGAAACAGGAATTATTATGGTAATAAATGGCAGACCTTACGCGCATCATGTGCTTAAAAGCACATGAAATCAGAAAGAAAGCAGCTAATGGCACCAAACTGTGCTTTTATGCCTTCCATTTAAAACATTTTTCTTTCTCTGGATACTCCTAAAGATTGCAAGAATTGTAACCGTTCATAAGCAAAACCCTTAAAGCTACATCCTTCAGCACTTCACAAATCCAGTGAGATAATAAGCCATTGTGAAGAGACTAACGTGTCTAAAGAGGTGACAATCTTTTGAAGAATATTGACCAAAGTAAATACAAATTTGTACAAGCATGACTACCCAACTTCACTCCCTATCTGCTCAGTTTTTCTTTAACTATGTGAATTTCTTGATAACCAAGTTAACATGCTCAAATGTAAGATGTAAAAACCTTGTCCAAATCTGGGCGCTAGGAATCAATGTTACCTCATAAGAAAGTTATAGAATGAACAATTTCTACCAGGAAAGAGCCCACTCCAGACTAGCAATTGGTCTATAGCACAGAGAAACAAAGAATTAACCATATCTGGATACCATCCATCTTTTCTTCTCCATGTTAAACCAAACCAACAAATCTTCCAACGCTACAATACCAACCTTAGAGCTTTCTTCTGTAAGTAATTACCTGTGATCTGAGAATTGTCCATAAAGGAGTGCCACCATTCAATAAATTTGACCAAAATGTAATTGTTTAGCTTTACTGATAAAAACATGTAATGCCTCTTCATGAAAAACAAAGTCCTCGTTAGTTCTCTAGACTGCATAAGCATTTTTTGAATAGACCAACCAACTTATCTCCTGTCATACTTGATAATGTTAACTTTCTTTTGACTAAGTATCTGATTTTACTGCATATTAAGTAAATTGTTTAACTTACCATTTTTAATATACTCAAGAAAGCATATCATGGATCCCTTGAATTATGCACCATTCACTAAGCAAATAGAAGGAATTTAAGTCACCATATATACTCCATATGAGACCTCTCCAAATATGTCATCTATAAACACAACTGAAGGGCAAAATCACTACCACTTTCGCTCATGTTATTATATATTCCATGCACAGTTGCTGGTACATTAATTATTTTAGTACAAGGGGATCTCAAGAGAAGCAGAAGTTTAACCATCCTAACAAAATACAACATTCTCCTCAGCTTATGTTGAAATGCTAAACCTTTTTTTCTTTTTTCTTTTTTTTGGGGAGACCTGCACTTAGGTGTTCTATATATAATGACCCAATACTTAATAGGTATCTAAAACCAGATAGCCTTGGGCGTCCCTGGTGGTTGTTTTTTGAACGGACAATTGTTTACATATACTAAGCCTAGCCAAAAAAAATACTAAATTTCTACAATTGAAGTACCTATGTTTTAATCCTTTCTAATTACAATAAAATGAAGAACAAAAGGATCTTCATTTTTCTTGGAAAAAGGAAAAAGTATACTTAAAAAAAGAAACGTGTCAATAAAATTTTCTTATTTATTTTAGAAAAATCTTCATCAACTTTGGACACTAAGAAATTCATTATGATAATATGCTGGTTTATGATAGTAACATAAGCTTTATATACTTCGTGTGTTCCAAGGAATGGGATTCACCAAATTTTACCATGTTGCCTAGACTAACAGATACAGCAGGACGGAGGACCTCCTTGGCTTATCCAAATGTGTACTTCAAGTAAGTTTAGACTTGATCGCTTACACAATATTAATGAGAAGAGCAGAAAGTTCGACATAAAGACCCTATTGTGCCAAATATTAGTTTATCTCTGATCCACCATTTATTAGATGTGTTAAAAGGGCACCTTCTCAAATAACACAATGAGTAAAACGTGCTAGCTTAAATATTTGTTGACAAAATAAGTTGCTGTTCCCGCAATTTGTCATATATTAGTATCTTATCATGTCAAATGATGCACCAAGATACTTTAAAGTATCTGTTCAAGAAGAACAGCAGCTGACACCAAATCTCTTACCACTCCCCATATCCGTCCAGAGCACCCTTTCAAAGAAACAAGATCTTCAGTGGAGTCCCCTTTTGCTTCAAGAAGTCTTCTCACTCCAGATTGAGTAAGACCATCCACGTGATGCAGCTAACATAAATCAGAGTCAGAATTTTGTCATGATAAAACCAAAGGTAAGCAAATTTGGGAATCAAGTTTTATGCCCAGAACAAGGATAGGTGTAATTGATATGGAAGAGTTAAAAGGTAACAAATTAGAACCTACATTCTTTCCTATCCCAATGGTAGGAAGATTAGCCACGACGCCTAGATGAGAAGCTAGACCAAAACCTACATAAAATGTTCATGGTTTAGAAACTTCCGGCAGTAGCTAAACAGAATTGACAAACCTAAAACCACAATATCAATAGCAGCTGTATTACTAGAAATAGCATAAGCTGTATTATAGATGGATTATACCCTCTCTATTACTCTTAAGAGAACTACCTACCAAGTTTCAAATTAGTAAAATCCATTAACTTATAGCTATCCTCTAGGTGAGGTGTGAGCGGAAGGACTCGATCAAACCATATTTATGATGGACTTGAAGTTGTACCCACATTTGGAACCTCTTGGTTTAGGCTAAGGAGTCCTAGAAACTAATATATGGAATGCAGTTTTCATAAAACTAGGAACAGGAGGGTGTGAGCTTAAGGAGGTCTAACTAATAATATACTGAATGCAATTTTAGTAAAACTAGGAGCAGAAATAAGAGAATAGTGAACAATGAATGATACACATACCCAAGAACCACCCTTTTTAGTATCTTAGATTAGCTATTCATTAGGCAAGGCCGATACAGAAGAGGATATTGCCCTTAGATTGCAGAAGGATGGATGAGTGGAAGTGTGTTCAACTTGTTGTGAGGTTGTAAACTCCCAGTCAAGCTGAAGGAGCAACTCTATAGAATGGCGAAAAGGGTAGTTGTACTCTATGGTTCAGAAATGTTGGACAATGAAGAAATGTCCACAAAGTATGCATGATTGAATTGAGATATTAGTATTAATTAGTGCTACCAAATCATATAATAAGAAACGATGGCATTCACAAGAACGTGAAAGTGACACCAATTAGCACAGATGGGCCTCAATTTAGATCGTCTTACCATGCTCACCAAAATCCTAGGAATGAAGGGACTTGGAGAGGGTATTTTAGTTGAAGAAGCAGAAAGCAAAGGGTAGATCCAATATGTAATGTGGGTAGAGACAGTGATTGAGGATAAGAAAGTATATAGCTTCAAGTAGAGCTCAAAGGAGAAGAAAGATATATGAACTGAGTAGTAAACAGCAACTAGTTTGGATTTAGGCATGGAGTTCAGCCTCAATCAAGAACTAAAACTAAATCTTCAAGCCAAGGCTACAGAACCATGCAAGAACTTTGATACATTTTATATCTAGAAACTCTTATAAGTCTTACCACATTCTTAAATTATAAATTATTCAAGTCTACTATAATTCTTACTCATTACTAGATTATAAGTGATACAGGAAATTGTCAAATTTGCAAAATGTTTGACAAAATGCCCTATTGGTTACAAATTTATGATATTTCACAAACATGGATGCACTCAGACATGCTAACTCAATTATGTTGCATCCTCTATCTACTGAACAAATGAGAAAGCATATCATAAATATCACCCTGACAGCTGGTTTGAACATGATAATCACTTGTTTAAAAGAATCAAATATAGTTAAAACACTTGTGAAATCAAATACCAAAAGACAAGAAACAAATGCTCTATGGAGGTATATATGAAGACACTCACCTCGAGGATGAAGCACTCCATTGCCATCAACCATTAATAACTGTTACCATTCAAAACGAACCTTCTTTATGATTTTCAACAATAGTATTTAAAATTTTAGAATAGTTAATACCTAATCATATTTCCAGACTTTTGCAGAAGATTGACAAACTAAAAATTACGGAAGTGGATCAAAAAATCAAAATTTAATAAATTAGTAAGTTAAATAAATTCCATAATAATTTAAGCCAGTGAATGCGAAGAGCTCGATAAGCTCATTAGGTGTTTTGCATGATAATTCATATGAATACAGGTTGTAATGTCATCAAGTATGAATATTTGATTAAGAACAACAGTTACATGATGATAGAAAGGGTTATTAGTGTTCATTTTCTCCAAAAGCTCTAAAAGCAGCATAGCTTAAAATAAAAGGAAAGTAAAAGAACACCAGATGAAAGTGTATCAGCAGAAAATGTTAAATCAAAGTTATGACTTAATTGATTACAAACATCATATGCATTTATCAAAAAGTTAAAAAAAGTTCTAATGAATAATGAGACCAATATTTTCACCTTGCAAACACAAGGGCGCCCATTTTATTAGCAATCAAACAACAACAGAAGTAGAATACCACCAGGCAATAGCACCTATCTCCAAGATAACAGCTCACAACCATGAACACACCCTTTAGTCCAAGAAGGCAAGTAAAACATACCGATCCCAAAAATATAGAACATCAGCACATTATAAACTGCTCAAGACGGAATAGCTGGATAATTGACACCCAGCCATACTTTGCAGATTCGCAATGCACTTCTTATACCAAACAACACAGAAGCCTCAAGAAGACCATAAGCTCTGCGAAGCAATTATACGTAGCATCTCAAAAATCCTCACTCCAAAACATAGAAACCATCATCTGGGTACTAATCCATACCCACTAAACCGTGAGAGCTTAGTGTATAGGAGAAGAGCAAGCATGTTGCATATGTTTACTTGTAATAAAAAACAAAAATCTTTTAGAGGATGCCCCTTGATACGGACAGCCAACATGATCAAGAATTAGCAAAGCAACACATATCAGCCCTAAGTAATAATATCTAAGATATTGATGTTGAAAATGAGTGATGGTGAAGAGATTGATATCCATAAAATGCAAATTATTTAAAAGTAGCTTTACTAACTCAAATGTGGGTGTGAACTATAAAATTATTAACTAACTACAAATTCAGATCCAGGAGCAGATGGAATAATAATTCTCTCACAAACACTCCCAATATGCATATGCCTAGTATGATGGTAAGTGATCAAAGTCTAATTTTTAATAGTCTAATTTGTATTAAGACATAATCAAACTCGAGATTCATGACTTTTACAGAAAATCAATATGCATTCCCTTTTAATAAATCAAGTTAGATCTGTTTGAAGCATACATAAAAATACCATTAATGCTAATTTCTACGTCGTACTTTTGATGTTCCCATGCTAGTACCCTTTATGTTTCCCTTCTGATAAGCAAAGTTCTAGATCCCTCCTTTACATCGTGAAACTAAATTGTTATTTTACTTTATAATAGGTAATTCAAAAGGATCTCTTCACAAAGTAGGTAAACTTAAATTTTCTGGAGCAGAAAGCAAATACACCATATATATAGAAAACACTTTAATTTAAGTTTCACTTCTGATTTCCAAATTCTTGTTTAACTGGATAAAGTGATAAAATTAAGTAGCAATGATTCTTTTCTTACCTGAGTTCGACCTTTCCGAGTTGTTATATGCAATGCAGTGTTGCCTTTAGTATCGACTATATTAATCAAAGAAAGATCGGACTTCAAAAGCTCATCCACAATCTCAATATTCTGCCCCTTAACTGCCATATGAAGAGCTGTCTGCCCCTTCTTATCATTTCTCATTGCAATCCCAGGTTCTTTGCTCAAAAGGGCCTTGACAACCTCCCGATGCCCGTTCCTTGCTGCAGAATGCAAGGCAGTCTTCCCGTTGCTTTTTGCTATGGTGGCCAGGTTGCTGCCTTTCTCCAATAGGAAAATCACTACTTCACTATGCCCTTGCGCTGCAGCACTATGCAGCGCTGTGGTGTTCACCAGGTCAACAGTCATCGAAAGTTCTGGAATAGCCTCTATTAGGACTTTTACTATCTCTGCAAACATAGCACCAAAACAAAGACGCTCAATATGATAACCCCATATCTTTATAGGCAAGAATTTCAAGGTAATCCAATTAAGATTCCAAAAGAAACTGAATTAAATGTGACAAGCCCATATCTTTATCGATGATCGCATTAACAGTGTGAGTCTACTTAAAATACCCTAATAAAATTTTTGAAATAAACATCACCAAGAAACTTTCAAAGAGCCTCACCTAAGTCCCCTTGCTTGGAAGCAATGTGGAAGGCATCGTAGCCATTTCTAGCCTTGATGCCGGCAGAATTGATGTCATAGTACTTTATCATATTCCGCACCAAATCAACACAACCAGATTCAGCAGCAACATACAGGGCTGTTTCGCCCGATTGATTCTGCTTCGACAACATGTTCTTCAACAACTCTCCATCTTCACCACCACAACCAGACAGAATCTCCAAAGCCAACTCTAAATTTCCTGCCCTCGCAGCCGAATGCAAGGGACTATCATCCCTCTTTCCTGTCAACTGCTTGGTCATCTGCTTCTGCTGGAAACTTCCCTGCCTCGCCGGAGTTTCCATTGAACCAAATTCCCCCAATAAACAACAAAAACTAAAACTACTCTTTTTTCCTTCAAAGTTTTTATACTCAAAATCTCAAAAAAGACTTCATTTTTTTCAGGATAAACCCGAATCAGAAATCAATTTGTGAACCATTACAGACAAAGAGGAGCACGTGGAGGAACCTGGGAGCTTGATTCCTTGATACCCATTAACAATATCATACTCTTGACATCTTCTGCACACAAAATTTCATGGATTTAATTAATACCCACTTGTCCCTCAATCACTATTTGCTCATTTTTCTTCACCAATCATCGTTATCACAACCAACAGAAGAAAAAATTGAAAAAAAATTGTTGAAAACGTTCTTAAAGAATATTAGGTGATCAAATTAGTCCTGCCCAGAAGGTCAAAAATTCATAAAATAATGGAAAATAATGATATGAGTAATAATTCAATAAATTAAAATACAATATCTGGGCAGCTCAAGAATCGCATCTCCGATTAGTTTTCGGAGCTCGAATCGACAACGTGGACCAGAGATCTGTAACTTTTCCGGCGAGCTCGATGGTGATAGATCGGTCAAGAAGTACAAGAAATACAGAAAGAAGAAGAAAAGCAAGAAATCGAAAGCGAGAACTCTTTCAAGCATTTCGTCGAACTACAGTTGTACATGGTTCTGCGACGAAAAAGAGACCAGAACTTTACTCTCTTCTCGCAGAAGCTTCTCGACTAATTCTTCCTACGATTTCGGTCACTCGATGGAGACGATAAGCGAGAAATGGAGTAGCAAAAGCAGCGATGTAAAGAAATTAGACCGGAAGCTCGCGATGCAGTCGCCGGAAAGTGAGGTGTCCGCGGAGTTCGGGAGGTTTGTGCCGATCGTGGCGGACGGGAAGGTGAAGGAGAGCTTCGCGGGGGTGAAGAAATCGAAG
>JAYMTT010000464.1:0-13105 GCA_036898025.1 Hypseocharis bilobata
AGAAGAGATAGTCATGGAGGAGATCTTGCGGCGGAGGTGAGGAGGTGGTTGCTCCGATGAAAGGCTAATCGTGGAGGAATCTCGTGGATGTGGAGGAGATCTCGCGGCTACTTCTCTGTATTTTACGATTCTGTTTGATTTTCTAGTGTCCCATTTCTTTTTGTTGCAACCCAAGACAGAATCCAAATCCTCAAATTGTAGCTTCATCTTTCCCAACCAAAACCTTATTTGAACTGCAAAAATTAAGTACTTTTTCTGTTTCATTATTTTGTAGTTTCTTCTGGTCATTAAAGCTGCTATTTATATAACACAGAGCATATCAAGAATTTAATCTCTATCTTTTGATCCTGAAAGCATGTTGACACCCAACTTTTTTCGGTCGTATAATCTTCCTCTTCATCTGCTTCTAGTTTTCTTGTTTTCATCTTGACTGGTCTTGTTTCTACCAATATTGGAGATGAGCAGAAGGTTAATTGCTTATATACTCTTGTACTAGCAAGGCCTCTGTTTAGTTTCTTTCTATATAGTTGTTTGTTTTGATTTTCTTGTTCTTCAGGACGATAATGATGAAGAATCTTGATCCTTATTATAACTGCAGAAATTTTTTATTGTTCACTTGGGAGATCATATCTTGAAAGAATCTGCATAAGTTGCAGCTTCATCTTTCCCTATCTTTCAATTCTATTTTTCTCTTTTTGGGTCGTCGTCGTTGTTCTCCGGGTCAGGCCGGGTCCCAGCCAGGTCTGTGGTACAGACGGTCTTTTGATAAACCTGGACCGGTCTAGGCTCCAGGTCCCGGGTCATCCGGTTCGACAGCTCGGTCTGGACCGGGGTTTATAACTATGACTGAAAGAATTAGATCCTTCTAAATACATGTACGGAGTTGATGCCAGATAGATCAGGGTTGGTAGAAGACTTGGGTTTCAGCAATTATTAGCTAGAGATATGAGGGATAGCAGGGAAAATAAGCAGGGATAGAATAATAGAGAGAGATCACATAGACAGGAAGAAAGTAGTCAGGAGAACAGAATAGGTAGAACAGAGTAGACCAAGGGAGAAAGAGACTCAGAGATATAAATTTCAGTGCTCAATAATAATTCATTGAATAATTAAAACATAACAACATGAAAGCTATTTATAGGGTACAAACCCAAAACCTTAGACATAAAAGGAAATCTAATTACAATAAAAGTCCTATTACCTAACCCATAAAAATTCCAAATAATCCATAAAACCCTAATTTTCGGTGATCCTTTCAGCAGGAATTATATAAAATCAAAAGATTTGAAGTCATTTAATCTCTTTGTGGCTTTAGTTCCTCCAGTTACTATAGTATCAACTTTTCCTAATATTCTTCTTCCACACCAACCATATTTTTGGATCATGTCTCTTCTCTCTGATACTCTGGTACATATCATTTGCTATTTTGACTGATTGTCGATACACATTGTATGGTGCTTTTCACCCATTGTCTATATCTCCGAGAGCATTGGGCATGACTTGGTTTCTGCAGGGTTCATTTATAAATGTTGAGTTATTGACCTAATTGATTTTTTGTTTACAGTTTAGAAGATGGTTTACTTCATCTGGGTGAGAATGTTATGCTGCTATGATCTAATAAGTCATTATATTAGGTTTAACATTGGTTGCTCTAGTTGTAATGTGGGTTTATGGTTGTAAATAGGCTTGAAGTGGGCTGCCTAAGTTGCTAAACTCCCAATCAGAGTGTGCTTTGCTAATTCAATAATAAAATGACGACCAAATCCAAACCAAAAAATAAAATTGAATAAAATAAAATGAACAAGAGACTAGATAACATGGCTTGCCACAGATGAGAATAAAGGTCCACTACTGAAGCGAAATTTCAAATATTGGCATAAGACATAATCCATTACTCCTAGAACCTTTAACATTTCTGTTTTTATGTCTCGACTGTGTCTCGAGCATGGAATAATGTCTATATCTTGGCCCCTTGGAGTTCTCACTCGTCTTACATATCCATCAGCCTTTATAAATTCTCACAGGCCAATCTCTCCCATATCCTTAATTGGTGGCCTGATCCCATGGGTTATAAGTTCCTATACAATCTGTTTTATTCAGGAAAGGTTACTCTTATCCCAGGTAATGTTCAATAAGAAGTTTCCTAAAAGGAACAAGTCTAGTCAGGATAGGAATTTAAGATATACACTGTAACTGTTCGGATATGGGAATTGGATGTCAAAGTTGATGTGCCAGCTTGTGTCCTTTGTCTTTTTACTTTAATTCTGTAATTCGGGACTATGAGATAATTGTTTGACAGTTGTGTGTATTCGTCTTAATTAGATTATAGGTTTCCCAACTAGAACCATCCACTAAATGCAGGATTAAATGGAGATACTATTAAAGTTTTGGTGCGACGACCCTTAAAGATTTTGAGTGCGGTTTCAGACTTCTAGCTGTTTATACCAGATATTGTACTGCTCACTGTTTGTCTTGCATGTGGCATTGTAGGGTGTAAATATGGCTCAAATGTAAGTTGCATATGAGGCCTAGCAAAGTCTCAGGTAGTGAGGGGATTCTGTCTCATGCTTAGTCCCCAATCCAATTTCTGGGTGTAATTTACTGTATAGGAGGTTCCTCGTTCCAGCCTAAGATGAAGCATGCAATTGCTCCCTTCTTCTGGTGCATTTTCTTCCAACATATAAGGATTTAGTTATGATTCTTTAGAATCCTGTTTTTTCGTTATTGCCTCTAGCTGTTCCAAGTTCAATTTGTTTTACAATGATGAAATGACTGACTCAACCATTGTTTTGCTTTTCCTCAACCTATCTAATTTATAGGATAAGTATGTATAATTGCATCCACGTGTCTGTGTAATCACAACAATATGAATCTTATTTGTTCTTGCTTGCATGTATATTTACAACTTTGTTAATAAATGTTGCACGACCTTTATGACTTCAATATGGGTTGTCTTTTTCCAAACCTGTCCCTCTCTAAGACTTACCTAAACTAACCACTCAAAATTGTCTTAGTTCCAAATATTACTTAATGAAAGTTTGGTTTGGGAAAAGAAGAACAGCCTCAAGTTTGTTGACGTTCAGCATGAGGTTCAAATCACGCCTTCCATTTTTAGTCTGCAGATCTCTGAGGGTATGAGTTCAACTGTTAAGGTGACAAGGCATCCCAAGATTTGATGATTTGTTAAGGGGAACTGAGGTAGAAAGAGAAAATACTTAATTGTCTCTTTGATTAATACTTTGGTTGTAAGGTTTGCTGCTATGATGAAATACTGCCAGCAACGAAAGCTTGGTCTGATAAATGAGAATTTCGTTTAGTGCATGGGAGTCATATGCTGAGTGCAGTTAATAGCTGTGAAAATGTGGAATCTATGATATGCTGACCACTGTTTAATACTCCCTCTGTCCCACAATAAGTGACCTATTTGACTTTTTGCAAACACCAAGGATAAATTTGTTAGCATTTGACTTTCCACTTTATACCCTTTTAACAAACCCAAAAAGTTGTTACAAACTAACTGAAAGGATATTATTGGAAAACCAAGCATAATTTATTGTTAAAATGGAAATACTTAAATTGGGACATCCATCTTTAGTATAGTGGACAATTAAAGTGGGATGAAGGCAGGCAGTACCAATTAACTGTCACTAATGCTTTAGTTGATCATTTGAGGCAGGGTGCTGAAGTATCCCTTCTACGTTTGTTTGAATTAACTCCAATCGTCAAGCCTGGTAGATGCCCTAGGATATTTAGCTAGTGTAGAATCTCATGCTTTATTAATACGTATTAACACTCCTGCCCAACTTTTGTAGACAAGAACTATCCTACTTCAATGACATTAACAGAATTTCAGTATTTTAGTAGGGAAGAAGACAGTAACGGTAGTTCTTTAATTTTAAGGAGAAAATAGTTTGATAATGTGAATTTTTCTCAGGATTGAAGCTGCTAACAATATTTTTTCTTAAAATCTGTGTCGTTGACGAGAAGACTGGATTTGAAATTTCATGGTTGTATGTGAGATAATTAACAAGAAGTTGATCTATTGTTGAGTATGGTCCTTTTATCCCTGTGTGTTATTAATTTATTATCTTCTTTGCCTTGCTTTCGTAATTGAAATGCTTAGCGTTTATAGTTATTTTCTCCTTTTTTACAACTAGTGTTTGAAAATGTTGATATTTTGTACTATCATTGATATTCCCCACCAAGTGTAATTCAGATTTATGCTGCAGATATCAGGAAAACCAGATGTGGCAAAGAGGGCCCTATACGACGTTTCCACTCTGTTGCACCAAAATCCACGTAAAGACAAGCCTCCATTGAATATTCCTGTCCCTTATGGGGGCCAAGGCTTCCATCGTGGTCCTCCCATTAAAAATATGATTCCACCAGGAAATCCAATGTGGTCTCACCGCAATCCTAGTTCCCATGGTATGCCGCCGATGCCATTGATGGGGAGATATGAGAACCATCCTTCGGGATTTATGCCTGGTGGTTTAAATGAGGTTTCTCCCAAAAATGGTGGGGAACCTTCTGTTGAGTTCTCTATGAAAATTTTGTGCTCAGCTGGGAAAATTGGTGGCGTAATTGGCAAGGGAGGCTGTAATGTAAGACAGTTGCAGCAGGAGACAGGAGCCAGTATTCATGTTGCGGAAGCATCGATGGAGTTGGATGAGCATGTCATTCGTGTCTCTGCTTTTGAGGTATGTCTCTTCTTTTGAGGTATGGCTTTTAATGCATAACCACATGTTCTTTTTACCCAGGAATGTATCTTCAATTGGTTTATGAACATTATTCATAAGGACAAACTTTTGTATATTAATTGTTTATTGGTGCCTATCGGTTTGAATCCTAGCAATATATTGGTGGTGGATCATGGCACTAAAATTGTTTCAGGCTCTCTGGAACCCAAGGTCACAAACTATTGAGGCAATTCTTCAGCTTCAAAACAAAACAAGTGAATTCTCTGAGAAAGGTAGTATTACGACTAGGCTTCTTGTTCCGTCAAGTAAGGTTGGCTGCATCCTTGGGCAAGGAGGTAATGTTATCAATGAGATGAGAAGAAGAACACAGGCAGACATACGTGTTTACTCCAAGGATGATAAACCTAAATGTGCATCTGAAGATGAGGAACTAGTGCAGGTGATGAAGTTATTGCATGCATTAACTATCATATTCTTTAATGCTTTCTTTACTGGGATCTCTTTTGCTCAATTTAAAAGATTGATTTTTGATATCCAAATTGATCCCTACTTTTGATTGTTCAGATATCTGGAAATTTTGGTGTTGCTAAAGAAGCTTTGGCAGAGATAGCATCAAGACTTAGAGCGAGAACTCTGCGAGATGCAAATGCTGGAGCTGAACCTGCCCCTGTTCGACCTGCCCAGGGATTTGGCCCAGCACGAAGCTATCCTCTGGGAGGACCCCCACCACCTACCACATTAGGTGGCAGCTCTGGTCGATATGAACCTTTTAAGGTACTCCCTATTTTTATCTTTTAACTTATTGCGTGGCGTTATTATTGTTGATAATATTTATAACTAAGAATGATTCTGATTAGTATCACAGTGGATATATAGTTTCTGGATAGATATTTAGTTTCAATTGTTGGGTTTAGCTTAGATAGATAATCATTTTCGGGTTTTCCATTTATTACTTTGTTGATATATGAAATTTTACACGAGACAATCTGTTGACAGCTTAGACCTCTTAGAAAAATGTCAAAGAATGTTGCCCTGACAGAGTGTCTATCAGATGTATTCTGTGAGCAGTTAAGAGTGGTCAGTAGAACAAGTCATCTATCCAAATAACTTCTATCAGATTTTGATCATTGCTTTTGGTTTTTTATGTTTGTGATGAAGGTATGACAACATTGGTTGACTTACAGAATAATGCCTGCTAAACATAAGAACTTCATTCATATGTTTATGCTACTTTCTGGCAGAAACTGTGGTTTGAACAAGCATTAATTTGCTACATGGAGGTTCACCCTCATTATCTAATAAGGAGAATCTTGTACCCTCAAAATATGAGGGCTTTTTAGTGCGTTGAATTTCTAGTTCATAAGCCCAAACTCCTCTTGTTTTTGTTTTTTTTTTTAATCCCTGTTTGGATAGAGACTCTAGTTAAGTTTCTGACTTCTATCCTTTAGAGTTTTCTATGATAGATTAGACTTTTAGGTTCAAATAGGAAGATAAAATCTAATAAACTGGAAGGAACCTGTGCAGATTAGATGGCCACTGAAAAGACCTAAATAGGGTTAGAGATGTCAGAGTTATATTTAATCTGATGAAAAATATCAAGCCAATTACTTGCCAAGCTAAAATATGACCTAGTGATCTTGATTTAGGTATGTCATTGCCCATTCCTTTTGGACCTCTCAGAGAATCTTGCAACATTTCCATGGGCGTCCTTCATGCTGTTGTTTGATGCTTCATGATTTGATATGTTCATTGTAGGTCTGGCAGGCTTGCAGGCCTATGTGTCTGGGTACGTCTAATAGCATGGATAGCCAAAGGTCTTGTTTTCATTTGAACTCATAAATAACTATTAGTTTAGGTATTTAGTAGAGGCAAATGCTTTGTACCTATATTATACAGCATAAAATAACTCTTGCAATAAGTTTTAAGTTGAGTAATTTTTACTCCCTCCGTCCACCTTTAACTGTCTTGCTTTCCTTAAAGAGTTGTCCAACAATAACTTTCCACTTTCCTTTTTAATAACAAATTAGACTCCACTTTTCCAATGTTATCCCTTAATTAGTTAGCTGTAACAACTTTAGGAGTTTGTTAGAAGGGTAGAAAGTAGAAAGTCAAGTACTAACAAACTTATCCTTAATCTTTGCTAAAAGTCAAACATCCCAGTTAAATGTGGACGGAGGGAGTAATTTGTTTTTTATTCTTCTTTATTCTCTTATATGAACACACAAGTAACCATCCATCCAAAGAAGCTCCATTCATCCCTATGAATCTTGTTTGTAGTTAGTGTATCCCTAAGCAACTCTACATGTATTATTCAGAACTCTCATATTTATTATATTTTATTTATTTGGCTCAGCACTCCTAGAAAATGATCATCATACCTATGTAATATCTTCAACTTCTACTAAATTGTATGGTGATGCCTTTTGCTTTTACATGGAACAAAGCGCATTCATCAGCAGATGCTTTTAACAGCATTGGACAAGAAGTAGAATAAATAGATCAAGTAGTCTACTTTGTCTCTTTATACATATATATACATGTGTGTGTGTATTGCCAAGTCGCTTAGTCTCTTACATAAATGAGTACTGAAGACAGTAACATTAAATTAATTGAAATAACAAAAAATGAGAAAAGAAAAGGAATGTAACCATATCCTAAAAGAAATGCATGATAGCTATCATTGATTATTTCATACCTCTCCTCATGTGAGGAGCCAAAATTCCCATCAGAGTACACAGGAGTCTGGCCCCTAGAACCAGGATGACTGCGACCTGGAGCGTCAGGAGGAAAGGGCAAAATCTCATCTCCTTCAGGCATATTATCATGCACAGAATTCCTGAATGGCATTCTTCTTCCAACCAGCTCCCTCTTTCGACTATTATACGTCTGTGGAAAACCATCAAAATATTCAGCAACCGGTCCAATGTCTTCTTCAGCTTCATGGCCTCTAAGATCCTCTCTTGACGGATCATTGTCTGGTCGGTCTTGAACACAATTTCCTGTCGAGGAATCATCATCCATAGAATCCTGGCAGATAATCTGTTCACCCAAATATTCGCAGTTAATTAACATTTGTATACAGTATGAAAATAACAATAAGATAAATAAACCTAAAGATCAGTGCACTTAAACACAGGTTCATAGTCAATTACCTCAATAATTGCATCTGAATCACGGATTCGGGGTGGTCGTGTATCAATGGAGGGGAGACGTTCACCATAACCACCTTCCACCTGAATTGCTCTCCCTGTAGGCTGGTGGTAGAAGATAACTTAAACTGTTCAGCCTAGACATTTATATGGCAAGTATATATATCTATATCTATATATGTATATATTTATAGACACACACACACACAGAGGAATGACAGCATCTTTTATTTAAAGCAATATATAGTACATATAATCAAAACAAAGCAAGAGTAACGTGTGTGTCTGCGTATGTGTGTTAAGAAGTTCCCATAACAGGCAAGCATAAATTCACAGAATAGCCACATAAAGTATAATATCAACAGGCAAGCATAAATTCTTCACAGAATAGGCACATAAAGTATAATATCAACAGCTGAAACATACCAATGGCGGCCGCATACGAGCAGTTCCTTTTGCTAAATCACTTTGTCCAATATCTGACTTCCCAAGACTTGCATTATCAGCTGCAACATCATGAACACCAGTAGCAGCAGCTAATTCTGGAGGCAAATCTGGATCATACTCCTAAAAGGTAGCAAAAAGAAGCATATTATGTTGGAAATACAGAAATAAGGTTTAGACATGTGGGTAAGAAGAAGAAACCTATTCTTAAGATGCAAAGGCACCTAATTACCTGCTCAGTTCGCCCACTTTCATATACACGAATTTTGCTTTGCATTGTAGACTCCAGGCGGAGTTGTTCCTGCAGAATTAGAAACAGGGACTTCCTCAGTCTTCATTCATCAATTGACAATGTGACTAAATTATGATACTAACCAGCTGTTTGCAATAATCTTTCCAGCTCTCCTCATTCAAACCAAAGTTGAAAAAATCTGATATATCAATGCCAGGATATTTCCATGGTTTTTCTTCAAAACTATCAACATCAACATCAAATATAGTCCTGAAAATATTGAGGATCACATAAAAGTTCATGAGCAAAAACCAAGGATAAATTCAAACATATACAAAATTAACACAAGAATACTTGGGGGAAAAGAATAAAAGGTTTATGGAAACCATAGGCACCCTCCAACTAGAATAAGCCGGGCCATCTATATTGCACACTGAAGAGACACTTGAACATAATCATGTACTAAATCCACATCAGCAGACATCACTAAAAGTAACCCAGACACGTAAATATACCATAATATGCATAAAAATGCCTGAAATCAGCTATGAAGAAAATTTATTGCTGCATATTAGTCAAGAGAGATAACCTAGCCATAGCAAATGTGACTACCTGATAATTGCCATGTTTTACCAGACATATTAATATAATGATGAAGATGATTAGAATGTACTAATGTTGAGCAACAATCAGACCATATACAAAATTTCAACCAAAAAAATCCATAGTTATCAACCTCAGCTGCAGTACTTCATTTTTCTTCTTTTCATTTTTTTTTTATTTCTCCTACAACCTATGTAGCTCTACGTCTGTATTAACTTTACAGATCAACAGTAAACACCAAGAATCCTTAATAGATAGAGTATGGTCGCCAAAATATGGTCCACAAGTACCCACATACTGAAACTTTTACTCAACATTTTTTCCAGCATCTAACAGTAACATTTGAATGAAACACCTAATTTGCTCCTGTAGCTTCCAATACAATTAATACTACCAACTCATTATCTTATTGACACAAAGGACCTATAGTTCAACCACAAGCTATTTAGTTGTTTGGTTATCCAAGAAAAAATACAGAGTAGAGCAGAACGCACAGCTATTGGACCAAAGAAACGTGGTATAGAAGAACTGAGTTTTTCATAGCTATACATGAAGTACATTTCCTGGCAAAAAATTTCATGGTAGAAAGTGAAAATGTGTGTATAATCAATAAACAAACAAATACATTCTCACTCATATAAAGCATTGAAGCACCAGATCTAGTCCTAATAACAGGTATTCTATGAAAACACCACTCTAAATACCTTAAAGAAAGGAACTATCAATTATATTCAGATACTGCTAGATGATAGAACTAAAAGTTTTAGCTCTAAATTGAATACGCTGAGGCAGAATATCCTATGGTTCATGTTATTCAAGATGTGGGTGCAGAGGAGGATGATATACTGCATCAAATCTATATAAACAAAGAATATAAGTTCTCCAGCGCAGTCTTCCAACATCAAAACCAATTCAGAAATGACAATACAAAAGATATAAAAAGAACAAGATAATTGATGAAAATAATGCAGCTCTCTGAAAATTACTTGTGAGAAGGAAGCGTAAATTCCAGACTGCCACCAAAACCTCGCCCTGCACCCCAAGCAGGCGCTCCGAAGCCTGAGTGAAAGCCTTTCTGCATAGGAGGACCATTTTTAATTCCGGTCGGCCGCCAGTCACCCCTACCACGACCTACGGGACCAATGTTCAGAAGCGGACGAACTTGACCTGGGGCTCCTCCAGGAACAGTAGTGCTTGATCCAGGAATTGGTGCAGCACCAGGTCTCACGTACTACATGTCAACAGAAAGAAGAACATAAAGTTTGGCAAATTATATTACTATCGCATCTAAAATTTCACAAGGCTACAAATAAGAAACATGATGGAAATTTCATTCATGAACTTTAAAAATTCAAGGTCAATGTCACTTTTTTCACCATATTAGTTACAAAAGACAACAGCAAGAAGAAAAATGTAGATGCAAAATATTTCAATCATCCATAAACGTAGATCATAGAAGGAAGATAATAATAAAACCAAGCAAAGCAGTTACTAAGCCTACGGAAGATCATTGATTATTCCTGCCAGGAGTTCCACTTTGACTGGGTAGCACAGAAAATGAAAGTATAACACTCATCAGACACCAGAAAATGCAAATCTGGCGAAGGATTAAGGAAGATACAAAAATAACAAAATTTACAAATTAGCTGGCCTGTGAAGAAAGGAAAAGCATGCACAAAATTCATTAATCCCAAAACATGACAAACAGAATGCAATGGTTTATGAAACAGAGCTCCTAAAGCCAGGAGTTAGACTTCAGAATTAGCATAGCTAAAATCAAATCAATATAAAACCTAAAAATAAACTTAGCTGAACTAGGGTTGTGCTTGTCTAAAAGCGAGTAGTTTAGAACAAGTACAAAGGCACTTTTCTTTTCCTAAAGAATACATGAGGCAAAAATTAAATGGCACTCCTACAATCTGGAGTTCCAGGCAGGGTACCCTAGTGTAAACTGATTATTCCCAAAATGATATATTGGATCTATTCTTGTTCTTAGAGCAGAAAATTCAGAAAATTGACATCTATATCTAGAAATGACCATCATTCTTCAAACTGACCTGGATGGAATCGCCACTATACCGGAGATATAACATAGCAATGAAGACATAAAGAGTAAAATTTATAAGTTTCGTTCTGGCATAAATAAACCTAATCAGTTTTCTTACTCGGTGAAACCAAGGCATTGAGAATGGTGCTTTATTAAGCAGTTCATACTCGTCCAAGGTATGGATTTGTCTTCATCAATACCATCTCTTACCACAGCCTCAAAAAGTATCAAACTTATATGAAGCATTTAGATAGTTTGTGTACTTCGAAGGGCAAAATGGACTTGGGTATATAAATTTCAAAAAACAAAAATTGATAATTGTGAATTATATTCATTTGATGTTAATTCTAACAGCACCCTATTTAAACTCTGCTTTACATCACTAAATAAATTCAAACTTTGAAAGGAGTTGCATTTGAAAATAAACAGTGGAAAGTCTACTTACTCATCCAAACAAAAAACCAACCTTTAACCACACTCAGTTATCGATTCAAACATATATGTTATGATTAATTAGGACCATTTCTTTATGAACATGTGGCACTCAAAAAAGAAAAAATCCTAGTAAGGGATGTTAATAGTTTCGGTAGTATGTCTATCTGCAATGTGGTAGGTGTCGCAAAGCTTGCAGCTTGCACTTATGAATCTTGGAGGCAGGGATGAAGCCTAGCTAGCTCGTTAAAATTTAAATAAATTCCCAGCATGAAGCGAGCATCATCAAGCACTTCTATGACCATTTAGTTTCTCTTTCCATCAGCTGAAGGGAAATATGGCGTTCTTATAGATAAGTTTGCAGTCTGTCAGTCTTTTATTATGCAGCATAGATAATACAAAAGCATAAATCAATCAATATTCAAAACACCAATTCCCTTTTCATTAACAAAATCAATACCATTCATATAATACAATTACAAACAATTTACACTGTATACTTCATCAAACAAGGGGAAAAGGCTGAACCCCATCTATACAGTTCCCTACTTGAAGCAACAATTAAGACACTGACCTTAAACTGGGAATGAAATGGATGATAACCATGACTGCTATACCCAACTTTTGGCGCTACGACCATTCCACCATTTGCTTTCCCTGCCTCCCCCATCTCCTTCCGCTCGCCTTCTGCTCCCTGGTTCGCATCTTCACCCCAGTCCTGCTCCTCCATTGCTTGATTTGCGTCTCCATCGGCCACAATAACTAGCGGGTCCCCATCTTCGTCCTCGTCATCATCTTCCCCCACCATTCCACCTCTCTCCATCGCCATAGGCCCATGGTTATTATCATTCAACACTATCTGCAAATCATCTTCACTATCACTATCCCAATCGTCTCCTTCACCACCTTCGCCGCTAACGTCATCGTTTCTTCTAGAATCGTTCAAATTCCCTTTGTTCTCCAACGAGCCACTACCAAATATGTCACCGCCGGTCGAGAGACCCGGGATAATCGGGTGGGAATCCATATCATCAATTCCATTATTGCCCTCTTCTATATCAAATTTGATATCTTTATCCGTCAAATCCACATCTTTATCCGTCAAATCCACATCTTTATCATGCTCTATACCCTCCCCAGAATTCAGAACAGATCCACCACCGCCGTAGCTAACATCCTCCAAAGCCCTATCCGGCAACTTCACATCTCCACCCTCCAAAACCCTAGACCCAACAGCTAAATCACCCTCCTTGTCCACTCCCCGCTTCTCCCCCTCATCGCCGCCCGTTAAATTCCGGCCAGAATCGCCAGCGACGGCACGATTTGGCTCACTGGGTAGATCGAGGGCCATGGTTTGATTGATGGGTCGTTGAGGAACACCTGAATTGGCGGCGTAGGGAGCTCTGTAGGGGACGTCATCGTCGTTCTTGAGGTTAAGATCGATCGGACGGTGTAGAGATGGGGGCGCGGAAGACGGCTGTGGAGGAGCAGGTGCGGA
>JAYMTT010000465.1:0-13103 GCA_036898025.1 Hypseocharis bilobata
GTACATGTAGATGTTGTGATTTGTTGTGCTGTTGTGGTTTATAATTTTGTATCTTTTTTATTTGTTTCCAAAAAGGGGTCAAGTTGAGGAATGATAAGAAGATGGGGAGGAAAGGAAATTGGTTTTCTAGCGTAAAGAAAGCTCTCAGCCCAGAGTCTAAGGAGAAGAAACACCAGGTTTTGAAGAAAATTTCTTTTCGCTTCTTTTAATTATTTGATGTCCTTTTGAATTAGAAGAGCATTTTGATATTGTATTGACTATTTCTTCTATACAGAATTCAAGTAAGTCGAAGAAAAAATGGTTTCGGAAGCAAAAATATCCTGCTTCCAATTCCACATCTTTGGAAACAGTCACTGTACAGCCACCGCTGCCTATTCTTCCTACCCGAGAAGAGGTGAAATTAACTAATGCAGAGAATGAACAGAACAATCATGCTTACCCTGTTGCAGTTGCCACTGCTTCAGCTGCTGAGACCAAAGTTACTGCCCCTCCGGTTGCTGTGGCGGTTGTTCAACGCGCTAAATTCACTCATTTTGCAGGCAAATCAAAGGAAGAAGTAGCAGCAATCATGATCCAAACAGCATTCCGAGGTTACATGGTAGTGTTTTTATGATATACTACTATATAAAAACTTGAAAAGCTGATAATTAGTCTATATATTTCCAAAATCATGTTGGGTTATCATGTTGTGAAGGAACAACTCTTTGTCAATGGATTGGACCCAAGTTTTGACTGATTATTCCTGTCCTTTTGAGTGTGGAAAGAACATGTATAACTATGGTGTTTGTTGTTTTCAAATTGCAACCTCTTTTATGCCTTGCTTCTTCATTGAGAGGAAATTTATTTTGCTACATGAAGAATTCCATAATTCAAATATTTTTGCCCCCATGAATCATTAGTTAGGTTGCTCTACTTCCTTTTGCTGTTCTCAAATGTGTTGGATTCTCTCTCTCTCTCTCTCTCTTATTTTGTTATTTGTTCTTCTCAGTCAAGAAGAGCACTTCGGGCTTTAAGAGGGCTGGTCAGGCTGAAATCACTAATGGAAGGGTCTGTTGTGAAACGCCAAGCTGCAAATACCCTCCGATGCATGCAGACTCTAGCCCGAGTGCAGTCTCAGATTCGCTATAGGAGGATGAGGATGTCAGAGGAGAATCAGGCTCTCCAGAGGCAACTCCTACAGAAACATGCATTAGAGCTTGAGAAGTTGCGGGTATCTTTCTGTCCCTTAATTATATTTATGTATTGTTCATAAGCTGTCCTGCTTACATCGATATTTTCCCATAATCCGTTTTCTGTTCCTTGTCAAATTATATTTCCATAGATATGTAAGTTTTAGAACTCTGGCAGCCAGGTTTAACTTGGGCAAATGTTCGTCAAAATATATCTCTAAATTCAGTGAGTGAGGTGAATTTCCACCGACCAGTGGCGAATTGTCAAAATATATCTTATAAACAATCTGTCAAATTTATTTCCATAAATATGGAAGCTTTAGTGTCTATAGATTACAATTTTGGCAACCAGGTTTGACTCAGGCTCATGTTCTTCAAATTATATGTTATAAATTCAACCAGTGAGAGTGAATTTCAACATATCATTGGCAACATGCATTCTGTCTTTTAGTTCAGTTTTTGCTCGGTCAACTTATCAGTCAGTCCCAATAAGGGATCCATATTTCGATTGTCATCAGTACAATTCATTTTACATCTGAGAATAGCAATTAGTATGTATACAGTGGATTCTAACTGTGGATCCTGCTAAACTAGGTCATTCTCAGTCATCCCTTCTGCTTAGAATGACTTTTTTTTTGGTAAAGGTCTAATAGATGGGGGAGGAGTGGGATGACAGCATCCAGTCAAAGGAACAAGTTGAAGCAAGCTTACTAAGCAAACATGAGGCCGCCATGAGAAGAGAAAGAGCAATGGCATATGCATTCTCTCATCAGGTGATCTGATCCTTCTGTTACTTTACATATTTGGTGCACTCCAAAGTGAAATGGAAACAAAAAGAAAAAATCATTATGAAAGAGCATAGGCTTATGCATTTGCTAATAATCTCAACGGAAGCTATTCTAAATCCTAACAAATGGAGCCAAACACTTATTCTATGTTATAGGGTAAAAGTTGTGAGTTCTATTATATGAAGCACAGTAATTTTTATCTTTAATACTACAGCTTAAGTCTACTCAACAAAGCCATAACACCAACTACTTAGGGTTGATTATATGGAGTATATAATATTGTTTTGGGTCAAAAAGCTGTATCACAAATTAGTTATCATCTCCGTTCTCATTGTCTCATCCACTTATGTTTTCCCTTTCTCATTCTCTAGTTTATTTTTTTGCTTGTGCCACATGGAAATGAGCACTATCAGTTTTGGCACTTTTTCAGAATAATGGAAAGTGGCTCCTATATTGTTTTTGTAATGTTTCTTTCTTGTTATTAGGGCTCGGCATACCAGTCTTATCCATCTCAAGATATTGAAATTCTTAAATTATGTCGTATTCATATTAAAATCTTTATCATATTTTGTGTCATCCAGCATAATGAATGATTTTGTTTTTGGATTTCATTCTCCATCATGACAGTGTCTCTTGTTATAGAGTCTTAGAAGTGTTGAACGCTAAATAACATAACAAGTGAGCAGAAATCTTTGACATTTAGCATGTTAGACATGTCTTGTACAAGCCTTAAGTTTTCTTTATGGGCCTTAGTGTCTGATATGGTAAAATATAGTTCCTAAAATCTGTATACACGACGTTAAACTGCATAGTTCTTTAGAAGACAATCAAAGTGCAGGAAGGGCTTGATTATATGTCTGTTTCTCTTCCTTTCTTGTTTGTGTGTGTACCTGTCCACTGGTATCAACAAAGAAAAGAATACACCATGTGGATATGAGTAGCTCAACTATGATATCAACAATACACCTCACTTCTGATATCCAAGCTCATGAACTATGGCGTGATTGACTGAATTTTCCGTGCTTAAATTTTATTCTACTTGAACTTTCAGCTTGCATTTTAACTTTCTTTGAAGTCTTAATCAACCAAGTTCTGAGTTTTACCTGCTTGACATTACCCTGCAGCAAACACGGAAGAATTCTTCAAAATCTGCAAATCCTATGTTTGTGGATCCCACCAATCCCACTTGGGGTTGGAGCTGGCTGGAAAGATGGATGGCAGCCCGGCCATGGGAGAGCCGAAGCATAATGGAGAAAGAACTCAATGACAGTTCATCTGTAAAGAGTGCGAGCCAAAGCATTGCTGGAGGAGAAATCAGCAGGGCATATGCTCGGTCCCAACTTAATCCTGATAAGCAGTCTCCAAGTACCGGCCAAAAACCAATTCGTCCTTCCAACTTCCGGTCCCCTTCTACTCCTTCCAAGCCAGCTTCTCCTAGAGTAGCTAGGAAACTGAAGCCAGCAAGCCCAATGGGTGGTACATTTGGTCTGGATGATGACAATAAGAGCACAGTGAGTATGCAGTCTGATCGTTTTCGAAGGCATAGCATTGCAGGGTCATCAGTGAGAGATGATGAGAGCCTAGCTAGCTCTCCGGCATTTCCAAGTTACATGGTACCAACTGAGTCTGCAAGAGCCAAGTCCAGGTTGCAAAGCCCTGCGGATACAGAGAACAATGTGACACCACCGGAAAAGGGATCCGCAGGGGTTGCCAAGAAACGGCTTTCATTCCCGCAATCACCAGCCAAGGTGCCAAGGCGGCATTCAGGTCCGCCCAAGGTGGACACCAGTATCGTTGTTGCAAATGGCGTGAGCAATGGAGGGAGCAGCTAATTGTGAGTTGAAGAGTTATGAAGCAAAGCATTCAAATTGATTTATTACTCTCAAAGAGGAAGAGAGAAATAATGGTTTATTTAACCCATTGCTATTGTGAAAAGGTTTTTTTTTTAATTTTTTTTTCTTTTTTCATAATTATTATTCCTTTAGGGTTGGGATTACAGGGTCATTAAGATTTTAAAGTTGAAAATTAGGCTACGGTTGGTCGTTCATTCAACTTAATTTATCTATTTATATTATTGTTTGTTGCTACTCAAAAATTGTGATGATAACAAATTATGTGCAAATACTGCTGCCTTTGATTATTTTCTTCAAAAGCATGATTGTCAATGTCTCCTATATTGAATTTCTTGATTGTTCAGATTTGTGTAGAATGGATAATTTATGTTTTATACAGGCTTTTCTCATCATGCGAACAGGAGAGAAAAAGAGGCATAAAAATTTCAATTGAGATTTTTATTTTCCTTCCCACATCTCTCCGATATGGTGAAAAATTAATTAAATCTATCACCGAAGAGGTGTGGTGAGATGGTAGGAGTCCTTCCTCTCTCTTAACTAGAGATTTCGAGTTGTCAAGTTTGAACCATGAGTATGGTCTATGGAGAACTTTCAAAACTCAATAGGGAGCGCTTTGTCTCCTTTATGGACCTACCAAATGGGAATCCGAATTATTCAGACAATGAACTTTGTATACCAGATGGTTTCACCAAAAAAAATTATAATCAAATTTCTAATGGTGACCAGCTTATAAGTGTTTTCTTCACAAATTCTCTAAGCGTGGTGTGAATGACATGCTCAACATAGTGAACTTTAATATGTCACGCGAAAACTTGTTATTGTTACGAGCTAAGTACTATAATAAAAAAATCAAAATCAAAATGCAGAAGTGTTAAACTCAATTCTAATTCATTAATCAGTTTAATTAAGGCAACTCAGCCAAAAAAAAAAAACAAAAAAAAAAGGAAATTCTATTTTTAGTTTTGAAATTGTAGTACTCCTTTTTTGAGAGAAAATTGTAGTCCTAACATGGCTAAAAAAGAACCGTTAATTATTCGAGAGCCTTCGAGAAAACAGACAGTTCGCTCCCGTTATTTATTTGACATTATTAAGAAAAGAACATCCGCAAAAACCCTAAAAGGCGTCCTTTTCCCAATTCTTCTTCGAGCTCTGAAGTTTCAAAAAAAATGGTGAGTTCTCTCCGTCTTTTCATGATAGACATTTCCATCTTTTTGTTCATTTCAGTCTATCGATTGATTTCGAATTAGAAAGCTAGAAATTTTGATAACTTTTGCTGCTGTTAAGGAATGATTTTTATTGTTAGGAGTCTGATTATTTGATGATTATTGGGTTAGGGTTTTGTGCAGATCTGTAAGTTGTTAGCTAAACCCTCTGTTTGGATATCGAGAAATCGTCGGAAAACGATAGATTATTGAACTATTGATTTCTAGGGTTCTTATTGTTCTGGGCAGATTTATTTATTTGGCGAGTGAAATTGTTCAAGGGGCAGAACCTGAGTTGGTGAATACCGTTGTAGAGATCGTCAGGTTCTGAGCTCAAATTTGTACTATGGTTTTGTAAGGCAACTGCTATGTGCTTAGGGACCTGTATGCTTTTTTGTATAAGGATTCATTATGGCCGTGATTTTTTCTGGACAATTTAGACTCTCCTTTCATGGGTTTCAAGCACTAGAAAAGAACAAGTTCCGTGTGATGATGATAATAAATTGAGTGATGAGTCGATTTCGAAAGATTTCAATACTGAGGAATACAACGGCTGCGTAGTTTCGAGATGGATGGACAAATGTGGGTTCTCTGCTACTACATGTCTTGTTGGTTAGGGGGAAGGGGCTGTGGTGCGATATGGGTTAAGATATCAATTACAAGCTAACAAGGATATAAATTATGTTAGCTCTTTGTCTCCCCTCAGCTCTTTGAATCTTCTGCCCCAGCACTCTTTCTATCCCACCACCTTGTATCAGTAGCCTTGAAACTTGTTCAAACTTTTTCCCACATCTTATTAATAGCCCAAAATGCCCTTTGGTAGACGCATGTCCTTCAGCTGAGTATTGCTGGTGATTCCTTGTTCTTGGTCTTATGTGATGAGTTCTTGAAATGCACACAAATACATGGATCCTTAGGAACCTCTGATAGGCTTGCCACATCTTCTTAGAGCCCATGCTCCTTGCCATTATCTTATGCATCGATCGATAAATCAAAAATCCATATATCAGGATTCTGCTCTGTGGAAGTGTTAGGAAAAAGCAGAGGCACGCGCACACAACTGAAAAAGTTGATTCATTATAAGAAAGATGTTATTCTATAGAAATGGTGTTTATGATGAATCTGCCCTTTATGCTTGCTCTTTGCGTTGTCTTGTTTGTATATTACTGTCATCTAAGGTCATTTGGTTCATAATTGTAGCACAAAGTTCGTACTTAACCCTTTTTTTTTTTCAAAAAAACTTTTCAACCATGTTATTTTATAAACCATACCGTTTACTAATGAAGCTTATATGAAACTTGCACCAGGCCACACCATTGATAACGGGTGTTGCTGTAGCTGTTGCTGCTTATGCTGGCAGATGTGGTCTCCTGGCTTGGCAGGCATTTAAAGCAAGACCACCAACTGCCAGAATGCGCAAGTTTTATGAAGGAGGTTTCCAGTCTGTCATGACAAGGAGGGAAGCAGCTCAGATACTTGGAGTAAGGTATGCTTGACAGTTATGTTCCTGTTAGGAAGAGGAACAATTTGACTCAGAATATGATTCGTTTAGTGTGAGGTGTATGGATTAATTATTTCATTGGGGGTAATTCAAGACCACTATATCTATTGCAAAATCAATTTTTAATGTGGCGAACTCAATTAAGGAATTCCTATGTTTTCATCTTTCCACTTTTTATGTCCTCATCTGAACCTGCATTGCATCTTCAACTTCATATTTATTTTGCTCTAAATTTGAACTTTTGTTACTTTTGAATTTGAAACAGGGAAAGTACTCCTGCAGATAAGATTAAGGAAGCACACAGGAAGGTGATGGTTGCAAACCATCCAGATGCAGGCGGTAGCCATTACCTTGCATCCAAAATTAACGAAGCAAAAGACATACTGCTTAGGAGAGGCGGCCAGGGCAATGGGTCGGCATTTTGATCAGATTAACTTTCCCCATTTAGGATGTAACTATTTGCAAGTCATGTTGTTTGTCACTTGAATAAAATAATTTCTTTGTTGAAATATCAAGAGACAACTATTTATACACTAATTCTATCTTATTCTTACTTTTTTGGGAGGATTTATATACCCTGTTTCAGATCGACTCCTTCCTCATGCTTGAAGTACTGAGCTTCTGTAGATGTGCTTTGCCTATCATGAATGAGATTCATGTTTTGTTCGTTTCAACTCCGGTTTCTGATGTTGCCTCTGGCGGGCTGTAACTAGTCTGCAGTTTCTGATGTTGCCTCTGGTGGGCTGTAACTAGTCTCCATATACGCACTTTAATGAAAATTAGATATTGGTATGGCTTGTGAAAGATTGTTGTGCCCTGTTGGGTGCTTCTTCCCTTCAAATATTTTTTACTTTTAGGTATATCCTTTCTTTCAATGCATTTTGAAGGATTTGTTCTCCTTTGCACCATTTCCTTGTACTGTCAGCCTTTTCGTCTTGGTTCCACTTTCAAGTTGTCTCCTTTAGGCTTTAGGCCTCCATTTACATTACTATTCCAGTCTGAATTTCTTTTATATTCTTCCTTGTTTTCCCGCGATGTATCTTCCGTCATTTTCTTCACGAGTCTTAGTTCAAGTCACCTTTGGCTGATTATATGTTCACCACTTTGGACCTCAAAAGCTCAAATCACTTGCACCTGCGAGATTTTTGACAAAGTCAGGCTCTCGTGCACCTGAACTTGGTAACTAAGACCATTTCTCTTTGGTCACAAGATTCATAACTAAATCAATGGATCTTCAACAAGCAGAGAGAGAGTTAAAAAACCCACTAATTATTATAGACTTGTAAATTGTAACTTGTAAGCTCACATCTCTCCAACCTTGGTAATGGTTGTACAACGCTTGAAACTTCACTTATATTGCTGCCTCATTGCTTTTCAACATTCCTCATCAACAGTGTCATCCAAAAATTTTGAAATTAAACGATAATTAAAATCTATCTTCCCTACTCCACTGAGAATAGGAGCAAGCTGTGGTATGTACATCCAAATTTCAAGCGCAAAGGAAAAATTCTTATAAATTAGTGATGACAAATCATTCAGTGGCTGGATCACTGAAGGATGGTACCTCTTCTAAATCTTCAAGTGGAATTTGGTCAGTCTCCACAATCTTGTCTAGTGGACCTTCGGGTGTTCCGAAAAGAGTGGAGAAGATCTGCCGATGGCATCTGTCACAAAAGTAGAAGTAAGAGAAATGGCCTTCATTTGGGAGTTTATGCACAATTGCCTGTGGGATAACCCGGGCCACATAATCCGTCATTGATGGCGGAACCACATAGTCATCCATTCCCTGCAGAAAATCAGAAGTGATACAACAAATAAATCATAAACTAAGTTGTGACCGCAGACATGCAAACCCTGTTTGGTAGCAGCTGGACTAGACCTATCACCCACCAACTCATTATATTAACCATCTGACCTAAGGCCTAGCTTTGTTTCTAATTCTTGTCTGGTTTTGAAGTACGAAGATAGGATTCTACACAACAAAAGAAAATATATATATATATATATGCCTTCAGTTCATGTTGGATGTTTTGATATGTTTCGTAACAGGCAATATGATATCAAGTTTCTGGAAACGAGTAAATGTAAAAGTAAGAAAAGTTGTAACAAACGTTTAAGAAACACAAGCTATCACCAAGGAGGTATGCATACCTGCCATACGTGTATTGGGTCTAGGAATCCTGCCAATTTACATTCTGCCCGACTGTACATGGACTTGAGCCAAGGAAGAATGCCTTTACTTTGGCACTTCTTCTGCACCCGAAGATCTGCCAGGCTAAAACCCCAATTTGATACCTGTAGCACAGCTTCCTCTATGAAGGGTTTTGTATTTCCTTGGCGAATTGACTCCTCCACGTCTCTATGCCAAAATTCCTCAAACTCTGGCTCTTCAGTTAGAATTTTGTCCTGAATATTTCAAATCATGATATACAAAATCATCATAAAAAGTTAACAGGTTTATCAATGTTGGCTCATGAAGGAAGTCAATTGCATTGCAATCGTCAAAATTTATTAATCGTCAAAATCATCATGATATATTAGAATATCATTTTAATAGGCAACTGTTATATAGTATCCTCTCACAGAAAATGAAGAGATCAAACAAGGAAAAATGACATCACACACCACGCTTTGCTTACTTTAATAATCATTTCTAGAATTCACCAGTCAATATGCTATATCTTCTACACTCGAGTAAATGCTGATTCTCAATATCATAAACAAGATGGCGAGTAGCCAAACAAAAGAAACATAGCCAACTTTACCAGTATATGTGCAGGCATTAACTAACAACGGGCATTACTAAATCGAGGCAGTCACCCAATAAAGATAATCTTTGAAGTTTCTTTTTTATCCGACACTGATCTTACCCCAATTTACCAGTAAATACAAATAAAGTTTAATGAAGTCAACAGAAATGGATAAGTTTGTAATAGCATAAAAATGAATATGTATTCACCTTTTCTCCCAGTGTCAAAGACAACCACTTCTCAATTTGATCATGCTTTCCAGAAAGAAAAGTTTTGCGGTAAAAGGAAGAAAGAAGTTTAGGAAATCTCCGAGCTAAATAGTACATGAGTTTCCTTCTTCCAACCCACTTTTCCCAAGTTCTTGAAAGCTCTTCTTTCGTCATGCTTGGCTCATATGGATTAACCATTGGAGCAAACATGGCAGCACCTGCATATTCATCGAAGTTTACTTAAGATCTTGATGACTCTAGACCATGTAAAATAGCCCACTCCCAGAGAAAGGGGAAACAATGCATGGAAGGGATGCAAGTAAACATCAATCAAACAATCAATTTTGAGAATAAGAGTCTCAAGTTGACATGATCTTCATCTAATAACCAGTTAACATACATAAAATATGATACTACTGGTTTACTAACATGACTTTAGCAAAATGACCAAGTTATGAGCCCTGTAATTGCATAGATAGAGTGGGCAAGTAAGCCCATGGCAATAACTATAGCTCAAATGTGATATTATTGTCATGTGAACGATATTTATTAGGTTGTCAACATGCTCCACAATCTAACTACAGTGTTCAATATTTCTTCTTATTTGCTTTTCCATTTTGAACAGGTGAAGAAGCTAAGGCGTTCCATTCCTGACATATTGTCAAGACTACACAGCAGGTCCGTGAGAAAATTTTGTCCACTTATCAACTTTGGTTAAGTGAATAGCAAAATACATATTTTGAGAATCATTACCAGTTCTAAATTAAAGCCCTGCAGCTGTTGAGTATCATCGTAATGATCAAAGGGGGATGCAGACGATCAAAAGTAGTATTAAAATAAAATGATAGAAGAAAACTGTCATACCTGCAATTCTGTTAGAAATGTATCTGAGTGCAGCCCAAGCATGCATGGCTCCACTCGAGATGCCCAACACCCAGAACTTGTCACTGACTCCAACAGCATCTGCTAAGTACAGCATATCCCACGCTGATGAGTTAAGATTCCTACTCAGATGAGGATCACTCTCCCCAAAACCAGGAAGATCATATGTGACTAAGCGAACACCAAATTCTTCCAGCAATGACACTTTAATTCCGGGTATACCTGTCAGAAAAAAATTTATTTTTCAATCATAAAGTTTGCACTGAATTTGTTCAAGAACATGCATCTAAATCACGACTATAACTTCATCTAAAAGTTGGAGACTATAAGTTCTTTTCTACCTGCAAGACGGGAGGAAAGAAAAGAATGTGGAGCTATTAGCGAAAATCTAGCTCTGTCAGCTGGAACACCTAGCTCATGATAAGCCATATGCCTGCCATCTGGAAGTAGTATGCGGCTAGCACTAGGAGGATGCATGCGTACTTTCTTTATTGGTCGAACCAAATTATCATTTTTAGTATTTACATTCAGTGCTGCACAAAACAATGTGAAAATGGCATAATCAAGTTAGTTGAGTATAAAACTTGAGGATCAAGCTTATCGGTTCAAAGAAACTTTACTCAGTGAATTAGAAGCAAAGCAAACACTAAAAAAGAAACAATAATAAATGAAATTAGCATGGTATTCTTGTGCACAAAACTATACATAATTTTAAGCAGAAATTATGAAGGTCAAAAGCAGCAGTAAACCCTTTGGTAACAAAGCAGACAATACCACCAATTTCTCAATATTCATACTACAGAAAAGAACCCGAGAAACTCCTATCCTACGAGTACCCAAATTCGATCAACTACTTTATCTCAATAATTCAAGATAATTAGTAAAAGAACTGGAAATTCGCTAATTTGATCCAATAAGGATGTTAAAACCAAAGAATTCATCCACAAACATTCTCCTTAACAAGATCAGTTCGCAAATCAAAACCCATCATACCTGAGAGCGCAAGAATGACAACGAAGAACACCACAGGCCAAGCATGAACCGGATCGCGATCCTCCGGCAAGTACTCATTCAAAAAGCTTAATCTACCCGAAACCTTAGCCAATGGCTTCCCCACCTTTTGCACTATATATGAATCCTCAGTCACTAAACTCTGCTGCACTATGTCTTTACAACCCCTCCCCAAATCCAAAAGCAACTCCCCCCAAGCTTTCGCAAACCCCTTCACCTGATCCTTCCAGCTCTCCGCTTCAGCTGACTCGTCGCTTAGCATCGAGTAATTCAATTTCCTGGTCTCAAATGAAGGTGTAGAAACTGCAATTGGGTCACCAGCATACCGTATCCCGGTATCCTCCACCAGACTTGCAAGCTCATCTCGCCATGAATTTGATCCTACTTCCGACATTTCCGCTGCAAATTTCAAAATTCACTCAATCATGCCCTCAAAAGCATCAATCAAATTCTTCAATTTCTCATCAATGCTAAGAACAAGAACATGATATAAAAAGAACCCACTCTCAACAGGAGATTCACGCTGGAGAGAATCAATATAATATATAATATGTAATCGAATACATATATAAAAATATACAGAAATGGAAGGTTTAGGCCTTTGCTTTAGTCAGAAGATTCACAGTAAAATACAGAGCTGAAATGCAACTTTAAAAGCGTGATCTTCAAGCAGCTGCTTTGTTTAATCCCCAAAATCAAAACCCTAACCGACCATCATTCAAACGAATCAAAAACTTCCAAAAAAAAAAATTCCAAATCCAAAAAGAGCCAAAAACCCCAAAAGATTCTCTGGGTCTGCGACTATCTTTCACTTTCCACACAATCAGTGACACTGAAACCGTCGGTTCCATTTTTTTTTCTCATACCTTTACATGAAATTGACTGCTCAGCTGATCTCGGCCACCATTGTTGTCTTCTTCCAAGCTTTTTTCTCTTCTTCAGTCTTCACCGGTCCTCCTCCTGTGAAGATGACTTGGGGAGTGGAGTGGAGGGCTGAGATGGTGCCACGTGCTCAACTGCTGCGCAGAGCAAAATTAACGGCTGGCGGGTTTACCGGTAAGCGCCGTTTCGTGTCGGGTGGGGGCGGTGCATGCGAAACCGGCTACTGCCGGTTGCGGTGTGGTGTGTACGGCGCTTACCGCATCGATGAGTGATGTGCGGTGGGTGGGTGCATGTGACTTGGGAATGTTCTCTTAAAACCTTTTCTTTTTGTCGCTGTTTTTTTAATGAGCTTTCGTCTAAGTTGTGTAGAGGAGTTCGTGTGCCTTGAATCTTGACCGGTGGTAGTCGTCAGGGTTTTTAGACAAACATCTAGTAGTCTCATCCAACGGATTAAGTCTGTTTAAGTTCTGTTCTAGATGATAGGCTAACAATTCTTTTTGTTAATTATTTATTGAGCTAGTGAATAGGAAAGCGGGAGTGATGACGTGGAGATAGGGTGGTTAGTTGTAAGATTTTTGCTAAAACCAACGACAAGCTCGCTTTTTAGTGGTGGTCCAATCGGCGATAGGGTGGGTAGTTATACACGAGAGATTATTTATTTGGGTGACGGTGCCACATCATGCTGACATGTACAATAACATCTGCCAATGAATTTATTATATTTGAAAAACTAGTTCAATAAGGCACTCTACCTATACGCACATATCACTCATACTCACTCCATAAATTTGAAGGCTTGAAAGGCATACATGTTGTATAAGTTGTCAAAATGTAATGCACTGATTTGCGGATCGTA
>JAYMTT010000466.1:0-13099 GCA_036898025.1 Hypseocharis bilobata
TAGTGACCAAGTATAATTGTAAATTTTATTAACCAAATTTTAATTACTAAAGTCTATGTAAGTTTTTAATAACCAAACTTTGGTTAATAATACTTACATTGACTACTGGTAATCAATTTTTGGTATTGAAAATTACATGACATTAAGTGACCAACATCTAATCACTTTATCCTACAAATTTTTAGGTCTAGACAGAGGCCATTTTGAAAATTGAAATATGAGGAAACTGGAAAAGACATTCTAAAAGAAAGTAAAACACTATAATTTACAAACTGTAACAACTATAATTCAGGGGAAAAAAATGCAATACAAACAACCTAATATAGCAGGTTACAGCATCACCTCTTTCAACTCTGCTATACTTCTCTCTTGCACAGCTAAAAATCAAAATCACTAACACCAGCATTCTTTTCCCAAAAAATGTGATCCTACGCGTTGTAATTCTGGGTGGTCACCCTAATTACTGTCAGCTTCAATTCCATGGATGCAACAACAATCATACACCACGGGAAGCTTCATTCCGCATCAAGTAATACACACGTAATGAAAAATCCAACCAATCTTCGTGAGCCACGAGAGACAGAGAGACGTCCAATAATATCAAATTTAGCTCAGCTCTGCTTCTCAGAGTTGTTAGTTTGATTTACGTTAACTCCATTTTCTTCACTAGTGGACAGCTTCAACATTGGTGGGACTGGATTAAAACCATTGATTTTCACAGATCCAGGAGAGTCCTCTTCCGAGCTTGTAATTCTTGTTGGCTCAGAAACTTTGGCCTCTGGCTCTTCAGCCACCTGCTGCTGTAGCATCTCCATGCGCCTTAAAGACGGCACATCGCCTTTACAGTACCTACGCCACATGTTTCGATATGCCAACTCCAAACCATGGATATAGTTTGATCCATCACAGACAGGGGACCGTGACATTTGCTCCCGTAGACTCATCCTCAAGTTTGCAAGAGCTGTAACGTCAGAGGCCAGTTTCAAAGCTAACTGGACATATTCACCTTCATTTTTAGCAATCAGATGTCCTAGCCCTGTACATAGTTACCCAATTACGAACATTAATATAATATGTAATTATAGACATATCTTACAAGGAAAAAAGAAAAGAGATGCTAAACCAATGCCACAAGGTCAAGCAAACAATCTGGGCATGTAATCAAACCTCTCAAATTGAGAGGTGGCATTCAACATTTTATTTCGTACTTTTTTTTTCCATTTTTTGTTAATGACATTCAGAATTACGGAGCTTGCTTCCATAAGTTAGTACCCATGGCAAAAGATCTGCATATGCAATTAGTCAACAGAAGACATTTTCTACCCAAAGGGAGATTCCATTACACTTTCTGAAAATCACATCAAGAGGAAGTCATTCCCCCCCAATGGAAAAATGTTTGTCTAATGCCAACCAAATGTCAGAAATAAAGAAAAATATTTTCCATGGAAAATATTTCCAACTGAAAATTATTTTCCTTGAAAAAAGTGGAGCCTTAGGGTTTGGAAATATATCATTTGTCCTTCACCATCATCAAAAGCATACAGGCAACATAATTTTCTTTACTTTTCTTTAGTGCATTAGTTTCTATTCTACTATAAACCAACAGATCAAGAATGTCGAAAATGCATGTGGTGGGATACAAGACAAACAGCACTTGTTGTGCAACCATGTAAATTTAAGGGTGCAACTTCGTTTATTCATGGAACTAAGAACAAATATTTATGCAATTTTACTTCTTAGTTTACCCAAAAAGCCATGGTTTATCCAAAAAAGCAAGAACCAAATTTAAATCCAGTTGCACCCTAGCGTAAATGATCGCATGCAAGATGCCCAAGAATTAGGATGGCAAAAAGTTCAGTTCCTCACCAACTGTGCTGAGAAGACTGACACCAACATTATGAGCATGCACAGATCCAGCCATGGTTACACATGGAACTCCCATGTATAACGATTCACATGTTGTAGTTGTTCCAGCATAGGGGAAGGTATCCAAGCTACACAAAGAAGGTAACATTGGTTAGTGTCATCAATTGAAATGGTATATGAAAAGTATAAAAATTAACAGAAAACATAAATGTCACTCTAGAAATTTCAAAAGGTAGTCCAATTTCAGATTCAAAGACATATAGTATATCTGATCATAAATTTCAAGCACAATTTCCTAGAAAATAATACAATTAAACCCATAAAAAATGGTTGATACGACTGGTTATTTGGGAACAGTTTTTTCCTACTACACACGAGACGAGGAACACAAAAAATAGAGATGACATGTCCTTCTGGCTCGTTTATAAAACTATTGCACATAGGTACAAGTTCAACAAACATTGTAAGTGTCCGTGTAACAGAAAAAAACTAACTCATGACCACGAACAATCAAAAGTTGGATTAAGAGTAAAAAGTAGCATAAGAGGAACAGGATATTGTTCAAATTCCAGTTATATCAGACTTGAGTTCCCTGTCATGGTCCATGGACATCCTTTCTTCATGCTTAAGACTTGATATTGCAAAAGATACAAACAAAAAAAGGCCCCATATCAGAAGTTTTTTATTTTTTATTTTGGGTCAAGCAGAAGTGAAGCATTTCACTATGACTCAATGGTAGCTTTTAATGACAATTATGAAAAACTAGGTCACGAGAATATAAGTCAGTTTAGTTTAATGCATCCAATCTATTAGATTGATCCCCTTCTAATCAGTCTTATTTATACTCACTCCATTCCCAAATGAATGTCCATCATACTAGATATAGATGTTCCCAAATGAATGTCCAATTTCCCTTTTAAGAGATTAAATATTGTTGAACTTCCTACAATACCCTTAAGTAGTTAGTTATAACAACTTTTAGAGTTTGTTACAAGGGTAGAAAGTGGAAAGTCAATGACTAACAAATTTATCCTTAATCTTTGCTAAAAAGTCAAAGGGACATTCATTTGGGAATGGAGGGAATAAATAAATTTCAATAATAAATTTTCCGATGCAGATGTTCTAGAAGCAGGTCTAGTCAAATCTAAGCTAAGAATCAAATCTCATGTCATAATAAGGAAACGAATCACCTGAGAACATAGACCAAAAGATTTGGAAAGGATAGAGACCGAAAAATATGAAATAAGTAATATAAAAACAAAGTTGGTCCAATGGTTCACTGTGCAGGATAAACAAAAAAAGTGGAAGGATACGGAAGCTTCTCACTACTGACCAAGATTTTACCTGATGTCCATTAGAGCATATGATTGCATATGATCATGGTTAAGAAGAATGAGAGGTAAAAGATCAACGCGCAGTGATTCCAGCCCCAGCTGCTCTAACGTTGAGAGGAATCTCTGTCTTACACTCTCACAACAAAAGGGCTTGCATTTTACAACAAGACGAGAGTTTGGAACTGCACACAGTATCCTTGCCCAGACTTGTAATACCTTGGGTGTTATCTGACAAAGAACAAAGAAAAGGCATAGAAAGCATGAAATTATAACTAATCAGAAAAATCCTGGTTTAACATTAATACCATATGCACAATGTGCAAAAGACCAACATGATACCTTTGCTAGATTGTTAAAGCTACCAAATGTAATAAAACCATTGGAGAGAGCGGGAGTTGGGGCAACAGGCCCAGCCTCTGGAGAAGGTGTATAACAAAGGAAGCATTTTGGTAGTCGAACTAACTCCTCAACATGCCTGCCATTGTGTAAAAGTCAATAAAATACAAAAACAGTATGATGCATTGTATTGTTAACATCTACTATAGCACAAGAGTCGATCCTAAAAAATGCTTAACAACAAAAGTGGGAGGAACCAAAAAAATAAAAAAGAAAAGAAAAGAGACCTACTTCTGCTTTGTATCAGGAGGATCTGCTAGTGAATCAGTGATTCTATAATCAATGGAAGGCAAACCAGTTGTGTTGGGGTAGCCAATCCAAGTCACCTATAAGAAAAGCAGTCAAAGTAGGATCATATAAATAAAGCATAGTTGATTGTAATAATATAACTGGAATAATTAAATAATGATAATTTTTATCATATAACATTGTATTAAATTTTACAAACCAAAGTTTGAAATAAAATTTGCACTGTACCATCAAAGTTAAAAGCATGGAATAGTAGATCATGGTTCTAAAAAAACAGGTCTGACTTTACAAAAATCAGACATTGGTAATAACTTCTCTAAAACAACACATGAATATGAATCCTATAATAAGAAATTGCAATCATACACAAATTTGATCCAAAATATTTCAACTATAATTTAAGAAACGAAGTCCGGTTGCTTTTAGTCAAAATATGTTCAAGCTCAGAAGATAATTCAAAGCAAGAACTGGTTTTTCATGACAATAAATTTGGTTTCACCAACTCTGCTGCTGCTTCTATAGAGAATGAAAGAAACATTTTAGTATTTACAGAACGATTTCAAAGTCCCAACTTCTCGAATTCAATATAATTCAGATTGATGATGTTAAAAAGAATTATAGAAGAAAGAACAAGAACTTTTCACTAGAACCACCAAAGAAAAATGAGGGAGAACAAAAACCATCCATTATACCTGAATAGGTGCTGGTCGGCAGGCCATTGTTCCCAACTTATTGTTAGCTGTATGACCAGTAAGTTCAACCAAGATGTCAATTTTATCTTCTCTGACCAAGCTTGCGACCTTCTTTTCATCAATACCATATATATCTCTCCACGCCCCACCTTTTTTTAGGACTCTCTCCCTGAACCGATGGGTTTTTGCATCTGCCTGTAAAATCATATGAAAAGCAATTTCAGTTCGCATATCTATACACCAATATATTAAAGAAACTAATATTTTTTAGCAAAATAACAGTGTCTATTTCTCATAACCTTTCTTCAAATTATTTGTTTGATAATTAGTCGAATAGTAAATTCAACACGCTGTCAAATAAATTAAGGAGTGATAGATAAGCTGTGATCTTGAAAAGCAAGTTTCAAATCAGATCCTCCATTGTCAAAAAAATTACCTATTCAACAGATACGGGAGCAAATTCAACTGCAGTCCATTCATGACTCACCTGGTAACCATTATAAACTCATGGTATGACCAGAACTCATTTATTTTATTACAGACTTGAAATAGCTTGAAAGCACTTTCTTAACTAATTTCATCACACAATCAATTCTATTCAGATTTTATATCTAATCTAAAAGTTATACGTAAGTTAAAATTAAAAATACCGACACAACACAAAAGTTTAGATTCGCTTGTGCATATGACAAAAGTAGGGTCATCTTACACCACATCAAACATGCCAACCATCCAATAGGAAAAATAAGGATATCTTATTATAAGTTACAAAAACAGCATTAGGGATAAACATTCCTAATCCACCACCATATGACAGACCAATGCATTTATGAATTACATTATAAACATTCTTTTTATATAGATGCATAGTTCCAGTAATGCTAGGGTATACATGAACTTCCAGGAAATATGAATGAAAAGTAATAAGAAAGTTGTAGATAAGTACCCTAAAGCGACTAATACCTTCACAACAGCTGAATACACAACCACCTTGTAGTTTGCATAGTCATGATAGATAAGAGGGGCTTCAATAAAGTATGACACAGAATGAGTAAAATAATCAGGAGATACGTATCCAATCACTATTGGCCTTTCAGGATCTTTTGGATTGTCCCACGAAGCACACTGTGGATATAAGCTCATAAAGCGCCTACCCCAGTCCCTGCTTGCAGAAACATATCAATTCAGAAGACGTCCCATTAGAGCCAAAGCTATCTATTAGTCCAAGGCCTAAAAAGATACTACCACTACATAAAACTTGAAAGTGTAAAAATACATATATCTACTGCATAATGATCAGTGAAACCAGGAGCACCTCTTTAATTTAGAAATCTAATGGATGGATACTATGTATCTGTTGACCGAACATGCACATAACCGGTTTCTGAGCTGTCTCAAATTAAACAAGGATCTTTATCCTACATCAAAATGTTTTAGGTCTTGCTGACATTCACTTGGAAGTACCCAATCTTAAAGGGGGCTCTCTTTAGATTTGGCAATCCATCTATAAAATGCTTTCCGATGTATGGTGACGTAAACGTCCTCATAATCAAGTTTAAAATATATGCATTTTTAACAAGTTAAGAACATCCAAATGTTGAGGAACTAAAGATAGATGGATACAATTTTTAAGGTAAGAGCAAGAAGAATTTACATCTTTCACCTGTGGTGTCTTACAAGCATAAAATTAAACTACAAGGACCAGAATATAAAGACGAAAACTTTATTCTTCAGCTTCGTGTGAAAGGCTGATAATGATTTAGCATCCATCTACACAAGTCAAGTCAACTCATGAAGGCCTAATTCCAAACTATACACTAAATATCCACCTTAAACCATAATTTTTTTAATGCATTTATTATAAGCTTCATTGCCCGTTAACACCAAAAAAATGCACATCATGTTGGTATAAATCAAATAAAACCTGTGAGCCTCAAAAAGTTTGTCATCTTGTCCTTCATTAATGTAGTTCATTGCTAGTAATCGGTTCTGCAAAACACCAACCAACCATGTAAAGATATGAAACGAGATTATAAAGCAGAATATCCATACCAAACAATAATAATAATAAAGGGCTTTATGGTATGAGGACAGCCTCCTTCTAAAAAGCCATAAACTCCATACCATCAAATTCATTTAAGAAAAGGTTCACCCCCTCTTTCTAGAGATAAAGATGGCCAATAAAGTAAATTTTAAATAATCAACATTCGGTATCTCACACAAAGAAAAAGCAAAGGTCCCTAAAAGGCTGCCCATGCAAAATAATGATATCTTGGGTTACTTGTTTTCAATCCAAGGAATGTATTTTGAAAGAAAATGCATACCACAGCATTAAGTAGTGTTAGTTGAGGTGATAATGCATTACAAACTGTCATATCCTATGAATGAATTAGTTGAAAACTGAATTCCTTGAGAAAGTGGAACCAAACTATATTTTCAATTTGCACGAACAAAATTGTAGGAGTTCATTATTTATGAGAAACACATCGCAAATTCCAAAACTGCATTGTAGGATAATTGAATGAAATCAAAACGCCACCAGGAAGACGGCTCAAAGTACCTGAATCCTTTTCTTAAGAGCCTCTCAAATTAGAGTTCCATTGATCTTTTGAAATCTTTTTTAGAGTTTTTAATCCAAAATGTATAATCAAAATATTTAGAATTCAGTAAATATTTATGTAAAGCATCAGCTTAAAATGATTGGATCAACCAAACTTCTGTATCAGTATCACCAGTACCATGTTTTCCACATCAAGCCCCAAGCGCAAATAACATATCATCAGAATAATATCTAAAACCTGTGCCATAAGGCAATCAAGCCAGATAAATGACATTTCTAATCTAGAGTGATAAGAAAGTTTACAGAATATGATCCAGACAACTGTCATAACTTAACATGCACTTGGTCCTTAATGAAAAAATCCAAAAGATCAACAATACCTGGCCTGCATTGCGAGAATCAGGATCTATCTTAAGGCATTGCTCATAAGCTTCAATGGCCATAGATATATTGCCAGCATCTCTATAAAGAACCCCTACACATTAAGGATAACAAGAAATGGATTTAGAAAATAAGCATAGATTCAACGAGATGTTCAAGAAGAAAATTCGAAGGGAAAAAATAGCAGCCTAAAGACATAGAGCACAACTATACGCCTTGAAACTCAAAATTATAAGAAGCTGCCATGAAAAATATCAGAAGCACATCATATCATGTCATTCCTACTTCAACAAAAATGCATGAACGCGGTGAATTATGAATCTAATACTATTCTTTGAAAAAAAAATTAACATATTTAAAGCCCCTTCTTAGGAACCCTAAATTAAGACAGCAGGAGCACCAGCAACAGCCAATAGCAAGAGGAAAACTACCATACAATGAGCATTTAGAGTTTATTAATCCAATGTTGCCACCTGTCAGCATGCCTCCAAATTATTTCCTTAATCATTATGCAACAATTTCAAGAAGGCCATAGTAACAGGATATTTTGCAAATGCACTATCCTACAAGATCAAAAACTTAATGCTGACCACTTACATCTAACTATCCCTCTCCAAAATCCAAAGAAAGGTGGTTGTCTAATAAGCAACCAAGAAGGAAGGAATTCCACAATACTTAAAAACAATATAAAAATATAAATTTAAAAAAAAAATCAGAGAGAAACCTAAGTTATTATAGGCTTCTGCATATGTGGGATTTGCCATTATAGCTTTCTCGATCATGCTTGCAGCAGCATCCATTTTACCCTGCCAGCAGTAAAGGAGATGTCAGAAAAATCTCAAACATGAAGTGATCTCAAATATCTGTTATAAGATATGACTTGGTACAAACCTGAACCGTGTAGACAACACCAAGGTTGTTCAATGACTGAGAAAAGTTTGGTTTGATAGACAAAGCCAACTGCAATACAATAATAATGATGATTATGAGGACACAACCACAATGAAGATAATGCTATGCACTTTTAGAAAAGGGAACTTAAATTTTTCACGAGCATCTAAAGTACCTGATAACACTCTACAGCTTTATCAAGGTTGTCCCGGTCCTTGTAAATCACTCCTAAATTGTTACATGCCTCCGCACAATGGGGATTGAAGTGGAAAGCAAGTTCGTAGAACACAATTGCCTGCGTATAAATATATATAATGTGCACATAACATTTTCCATCAGTTACAAGATAAGTTGTTGGCATTACCAGGCCACTAAGAATAACAAATATAATACACACACGAATATATATAGTGCACCTCTTTCTGTGCGAGTGTGTAGAGAGAGAGAATATTTTTTCCTCCACAAACCACTTACCATATCAAACTTGAGCATTTCCCCATAAGCAACCCCAAGATTGTACATGGCATCCGCATAGTGCCAATTATAATACAAAGCCTTCTTGTAATATGCCACACCTTGGTTGATGTCCCCCTCCAATTTAACCTAAAAACCATCACTATATTAGAAATCAAGTATGGAAATACTGCACAGTTGACAAGTGATGAAAGAATAGGCTGACAGAAAGCACATATAATGGATACAATCTGAGGACACGTTGTGCATATAAAACACGGCAAACAGAACATACCAGCATAGAACATTATAAAGAGATTAAGCAAATGTTAAGGATGCTAGTAATTAGTAAAAGCACTTGGTACAGAGAACGTGGAGAAACTTGACCATCGCTTCATTTTGTTATTGGTAGTTCCTCTCCAGAATACTCCATGCAAAGCAAAAAGATACCCTAAGTTCCCGAAAATGTACTTATAAAATTTGAGCAATAATAGGATCACTTTTGGTGTTGCATTCAATGATTTGCACTTATTTAATTCAATTTTATCAATAAGTGTATAGGCATTTCATTTTTCTCCAGAAGTGTAAGGAGGATACGGGCCATGACATAACTGCAACCTCAAGTAAATTTCAACATACCAAGGCTACTATGTCCCTTCACATAATGATGGGGGAGCGGAACTCTAATCAGCCAACCAAATTGCTTACAATATTCTAGAAAAGGCGGGGTATCAAAGAACTAAATGAAATTCAGGGGAAAACAATAACCGCAGTAAGCAAATGAATTTCGGATATGGTTACATCAAGATAATTCAGTAGCTGACATAACCACCTTTGTTCCTAAATCTGTCAAGGCTATTGCCATATTATTCTTCGCAATCTCAAAGTTTGGCGACACAGCTAGACACCTGACGCAGCAAACAACAAACCGTGCATCACATTAGTAGAGGTGAGGCCATCAAACGAATTACACTAATTCAGATGAAAGCCACAACAAGCAGCAAGCTCAGAAAACCAAGTGGCAGAGTACCTTTCATAACAGGCAATAGCTGACTCTAGATCACCACGGTTTTTATAGATGACACCCATGTTGCAATATGCTTCAGCATACATGGGCCTCTCCAATGCAGCCTTCTCATAGCAACTAAGGGCGGAGTCGTATTGCATCATTTCAGAATAGACAACACCAAGGTTATAATATGCAGGCTGCACATAAAAAATTTCAAAGCAAGGGCATAAATCTGTGAGAAGTGCTGGACAGCATCAGAAAGTAAGAATGACCAAAAAAAACTAAGCAATTAATCAATAAAAATAATAATCTAGATGAGAAAAAACATGAAATTACAGCATAACGTGGATCTATTTTGAGAGCTTCATAATACTTCTGAATTCCTTCCTGAGTGTTGCCAGAAAGCTTTAAGCTAGTTCCAAGATCTGTAAGAACAATGGCCAGGCATTCTGCAGCTGGTTTGTATGAAGGGTCTGCTTGTAGAGCCTTCTGATATGACTGTAACAAGCAAACTTTCTCACAACTTGGAACAAATTTTAAGCACAAATAATTCTAAGCTAGTAAAAAACAATTATGCAAAGTACAAAAAGGTGGTTATTGAATATACAAATCAATTAAAAAGAAAATGATAAAATGCAAAAGCTGGACGTGATTAATGGATAAAGTAAGGTTCGCTAGCTTATGTCAATGGCTCAACTCAGATTCTGGAGAATTAACCCAGACTTAATCAGCCCTAGGCATTTCTTGCACTCAAGCTAGTCTTGTTACAAAAAGAACCAAGTTTGCTGAGTTTGGACTAACATGGCAGTAATTTTAACAGCTCGGTTAAATATTTGTTCATCATATAGAAATAGATCCACCATGAAGAGAACTAATAGCTGAGATTGTGTACTTGAAAAAACTTTTAGCAATCTTTTTAGATGAAAGTTACCTAATTGTAGAGTTAGGCTGACTCAGCCTCACCGTGATATGGTGAAATCCAAGAGCAGAACAAGTGTGAGTTTGTAGCCTAAACAATGAGGTAAATTTATAATAAATTAGACATAGAACCTGCTCATATTCCAAGCTAATTGCTTAACTCATAACCCAGCATCAGCAATTTTTAATTGAATATAGTTCCATTAATTTGGTTTCTAGAACATTGTTTTAATAGCCATTATCCCAATATGAAAATTTTAAAATACACTAAACTCGAGAAAGATATGTATGTCTCTAACTCTATTTAAGTTCTTCCTAACTTTCTCACTAATGTGTAACTCAAAATGAACATTATAAACCTTTATTGCATGAGTTGAACAAGATGGCAAGGAACCCAAGAAATAAAACAGCTTCTATATTAAGGCATCACCTACCCAAAATTAACAATCAAAGGAAAAATATTTAGTCTCCTACCCGTTTTAAAATATTAATTTCAATAAAAATATGTATAGCATGACATATGCAAGATATCACAGGTGATAAGTTGTAAAATTCCACAGAAGATAGAGAAACATTTTTATGGGAATTTATTGCAATATCAATGGTTTTTATATATCTATCGTTTTATATCTTTTGCAAAGATTAACAATGACTTAAGCATCTTGACATTACCTCAGCAGCCTCCACAAGGCGACCTTCATCTTTGAGTAATATACCAGCATGTGTCAAGGCACATGCGTTCTGTGGATCCAGCCTGATTGCCTCTGCAAAACTTTCAATCGCAAGCCTTCCCGAGTTCTGCATCTGCAGACATATCCCTTTTCCAATGTGAGCTTCCACATTTCCACTATCTTTCTCCAAGATGCTCTCATAAAGTGCGAGAGCGTCTATAAACTTATTCCTGGTGCGAAGAATGGTGGCATAAGAAAAAGCATCTTTCCCCTCGAATTTCTGAGCTGGAGAAGCACATGCAGGAGATCCACTGGCACCAGGCGAAGCACATGACTCTTTCACAAAACCATTATCTACAACTGGATCCTTCTCTTTCCCGTTACCAACATCTTTCTCCACCCACGCCATCTAGGTATTTGCTATATAATGTCACCTTCCTGAACCCCAAATCATCAAAATAACAAATTTCTTAAACCCAAAATTTACATATTTCGATCCCAAAACACAAATGCAACTCTCTTCCTATTAAGAGAACATAAAAATGAAGTAAGTTGCAGACATTTCCAAATCACTTCCCTGTCCGTATCTCAAACTAAGATCAACTGACACAACTACCTCACCCTAACTGCATAAGAGAACCACTGAAACCAGCTACAATTTTTCCTAGTGAATAAAATTCAAAACCCTAACTAATAATAAAACAGTAACTCCAATGATCACATTTAGGGAAGCAAAACCCTAATGAGTACAAAAACAAGCTTAAAACCCCAGTGGGGTCCATCAATACAACAAAAATTAGGGCTTGCAACTAAAATGCGATCTAATCAAACTCGGAAAGGAAACACACATGATCAAAACAAAACGAAATAGCAAGAGAAAGAGAAAGATTAGGGATTTTGAAGCTTACATTCAAAAACAAACCAGCTCTGCGAGCACTAACACATGGCGATTGCTGATGGTAGGAGCAGAGACGACGAGTGCACACACTCTCGGAAGTAGAGTTGAAGAAGAAGAAGAAGAAGAAGAGAGTGTCGTGCTTCGTCCGTCGCCGGAGAGTAGTGTGCGCCGGGGTTGGGAGGCGGAGGAGACGCACGCGACGGCGAGTCTTCCTCCGTGGTGTGGTTGCGGTGTCCGTTCGTTAATTACAACAAATTGCATATAATAGGGACAGAGACAATACACAAAAACCTTGGCCTTGATTTTCAACAATTTTGCTTCTCTACCACTTTCAGTTTTCTCTTACGACTGCGCGCAAGTGACCATGGCATTGGCGTCTAATTGCAGGGGTCGCTGTCGGTAACTCAGTAATAGTGACGAGCAATTTAGCTAAAAAATATTAATAGATTAATTACTAATTGTACTTAGTAGTGTATTTATATTTCTTACAAATTAATTAATTAATTAAAGGCTTGTTGCTTATCCCTGATTATAAGGCACTTTAAAAAAAATACAAAAAGAATTTCAACTTTCCAGGAAAAAAGAAAAAAAAAAGGAAAAAAAAAGTAAGGACTTGTTAGAGTCATGGTCATGATAGTTTTTAGATTAGAACCGGAGAAAAACGTGACAACAATCATCTTCATTGTCTCTTTACTTGTCAAAATTTTGCGCTTTCTTTCTTGTAGTAGTTATTTTCAAAAATAATTTTGTTATGAGTATTTATTTTGGTTAATAGCATTAA
>JAYMTT010000467.1:0-13096 GCA_036898025.1 Hypseocharis bilobata
TATATGTATTAATTTAACGTCATATATATATATATATCTAAAAAATGATTTCTATTTAAATATTTTCAAAATATTCTTTAATCTTTATGTATTAAGTATTCAGGTATATTTGAAATGTGACCATTAATTTGTTTAATAAAATATATATCAATAAGTAAATGCAACTAATTCAATTTCATCTAGTTAATGAACTAAAAGCCAAAATAAAAACTTTTAATATTGACCTCACTGACTTGAATTTGTGCCTCCGCCCCTATGTATTAAGATCGATCATTTATTTTTGCCTGGTCACTTAAACTAATCCTTTAAACTTTTCCCAAACATAAAAAAACTTGTTAGTGGTATGTGTTTGATGGTTTGGTGCATGACCTCAAAGTAAGACTTAGGATTCAAGATTCCAATTGCCATCATTGCAAAACTCATGCTAAGAATGTGAACTTTCCACCTGTATTTTGCACACATTTTCCTTTGCAAATATTTTATCAATATAATTCACAATTTGTATTAAGGTTTGGCTTAAACTCTAATGTTTCGAAAGAAGTTGTTTATCTATTTTTAATGCAATGCCTCATTGACATTTCAAACCATCTCACAGGGCAGTTGCTTCTCCATGGCCAAACCCGCAGTGAATTTGTACGCACAAAGAGCTCGTTGGATAAATTGTCTAAATGTAATGTATTAATTCGAGAGTCGTATTAACATGTTGACATGGTAGGGTACCCTAACTCTCTGCACTGTCATCTTCATCTTCTCCATTTTTTTGGGCAAGACGTGAGAGATTCTTGAACCATGGAAACATGGGTGACTACATCTCTACAACTGTTTGCAGTCTTTGGAGCTTTGACCATGGCGGTAACCGGTCAAAGTTCAGACACCTTGAGAGCTCTGAAACCTGTACACCTACGACTTACATGCCATTTTGAGTCCAGCTTCTAAATTTACCATGAACTAAAACCCGACACCAGAGGCTTCGCTAATTGCCATTTAAGATCATAGCCAATCAACAAACCAAAATATTGAATTCTCTTGTAGTTCATCTCCTTTTCAATTCTAGAAAATTGAAGGTATGATGAGGAAAATCTCACCTAAGCATGAACACATTTGATCTCTCAATTAAAATGACTTATTTGATTGCATCAAATAGAGTACAAAATCATGGAAGCAGGGCACATAAAATTCGAGGATTGTTCCAGCTCAACAATAGGAAAAATCAATCTGCTACGCATATATAAACATTACTGGGACTAGCTTACCAAAAAGAAAATCCCCGCTGCAAGAATACATGCATTAACGCCATCAGCTACAGTTGTAAATGATTTCATCTACAAAAGCGAAAGCTCTCCTGCAGGAATAGTTCTCTTGACGAGTTTAGCCCAAGACTCATTAGTCTCGGTAATAACCTTGAGAGCAAAATCCTGTTTATCACGGAAGTTGATTCAGTAATCATAAAAGTGAAAACATGAGGATTCTGGTTAGGATATGAAAATAAAGAATAAAAATCCAAGTTGTTTATAGTCCTTTCTCTTTTAATTGGGCAATATTTTTAAATCATATTCATGAAAAATGCCTGCATACGGTAGATGAAGGTTGAGCCTGTCTGGTACAACCCTTCAAGTTCAACAAGCTGAACCATGTACCGAGCATCGTCTATCAGACATTTCAAGAAAGGTTTTACACAGAAAACAAGGGGAAATGATATGAAATTACCTTGTTTGCTGCCTTATTGCCAAGACCGAACTTGTTTTCAGTTTTTCCATCAGGGATCTTGTAGTCTCTAAACCAGTCCCTAATGGCCGTCAGAGTTCCCTGACAATAATAGCCACATAAGTCCTCATAAACACAAGAAGTATATATGCGACAAGAACATGTCTAAAACAGCTCTACGCTATCTCATTTTACTTTATTTTTGGAGGAAGAGGTTATGGTTTATGCATTGACATCACACCATCAGATTTCCAAGAGTAATTGCTCTATCTAGGACTATAACACAGAAACCGATGAACACATTTTTCTATAAGCATAATTGCTTGTAATTCTGTTTCAAGATCATTTCAACTTTCAACAACGTTGTCATATATAGTTCCGGCTTCTTATAACAATTGCTCAATATAAGGTCAACCACCTTAGACAGCAATCTATAAGGAGACAAATGATCTAACAAGCATATCTTCTTCCGACAGGTCTCTGAGTCTTATGATACTTAGTACCTTGATATCTAAACCCCTTTTGATACTTAAATGTTTTCTACTCACACATAGAACAGAAGATAATTAGCAGAATATTACATAATATAATTTACATGTCATTTTTCCCCTAAAATACTAGTAGATTCTTCTAAGATAATATACTCAATCATCAATAGAACAGATCGGCATCACCAACTCAATTTCTATTACGCAATTATACGAGTGTTACATAAATTTTTTTAAATGTTCTGTTATGAAGAGTCTGATTCTTGCATAAAGATGAACAGAGAAGCATGCCTACTTTATTTGCGTGTGTGTACTGAAGACTTTAATGTGTAGTTATGTTGCAGTATTGCAGATGATATAATTATTAGTAGCTGCAATACAGATTTTTACGATGTCTAGAACATACTTCAGATTTTTTTTTCAGAGGGAGGTAAGGGGGAGTGTAAGCACGAAGAGAACAGAACATACAGGGAAATGCTTCTCGACATCATCAACATCGTTTACAAGAGAAGCTTTGGGGTCATCCAATGAAATTGCAACTATTTTCCAGTCAAGCTCCCCCTCATCAATCATAGCCAAACAACCCAAGGGCTTTATTTTGAGAACCTCACCAATCTTTGCACGTCTTTCACCAATCTCAACTACATCAACTACAAATTGAAAAAAACATCAGGATACAGAATTCTAATTATAAAGAAAGAAAAAAAATTGAAAGTACAGAGACAGAGCTACAACATTAAATTAAAGTGGTAACATACCAGGATCATTATCCCCAAATGCCCCATCAACTTCAGAGTTTGCAAAAGATGGGTCTTCCCATGTTTGTGGAAGTAATCCATAATTCCAATTTATGTTGTAGCTGAGGGAACAAAATAAAATGGTTCACAAAAATATTCTGTGAGGAACTACAATACCAAAAATATATTAATTCGATCAGGGGACATACAACAAAAAGATAACAAAGCATCTGCGTGGAAACCATATGACAATTTCTAATTGCAGGGTCTTATGTTAACAGTCGACACTGAATCCCCATCTTGAGCATTGGTTATGGCTATAAATGATCAACAACGCACATCTAAGCCGAGGCAGCCTGAGTGTATGAACTTTGCCATTGCCAAGGAAAAATTGATTCAAAAGAATTTATGATGGGCATGACTATCACAAAATTTGATACATAGAGGCTCCCAATTTTCATATCTTGAGGAGTAATCCATGGGGACAAAGTGATTGAAAATGGCATTGCCGCATTGATCATAGAAGTATAACAGGGGACATGAAGCGGAGATATATTGAACTGCTTACTAATGATGGAAACATATCAACATAAGATGTCTACAAGGTTGACATGTTTTTGGTATTAAAAAAAGGAAGAAAAAAAAAACTACATACTCAAGAAAAAATGTCATAATTCATGAAGGAAAAAAATCGTTTTCTACTGATGGAAACATGACAACATAAAGAGAAAATTGTATAAGATGTCTATACGGTTACCTGTTTTCGTAAAAGGTCAGGCAAAAGAATCTCAAATGCATATGTGGCAAATGGTTAAGTGCAAAAAAAGCCGAGGAGTTTGCACTGACAAATAATTTAGTTTAACACGACAGTGATGAAATGAGGAGAAATTTTAAGACATGATGACCTATTATATGAATAAAAGAATGGCATTAGATGGAGACATATATGATAGACAATGATTTCTGAAACATAGCAAAGGGCCTAGGCTTCCCTAAGTTGAGTTGTGGGTTGAAGTCATTTCATCATGTAAACTGCAGGCAGTGTTAAGGTCTACCACGTATTCCATTACAAGAGTTCCATTAAGGATTTAAAAACTGATTAAATCATATTGTCCTACTCAACTTACAAATAAAGAAATATCGTCCATCCAGTGAAGAAGTAAAAGAGCTATTACAGAAAAGGGGAAATAAATAAGTCATTACACTCTAAATTTAGAAGTATGTGGTAATTTAGTGGCTGGCAGAGAACCACAAGACAAACAACAGATCATGTAAATGTTACAAATTTCATTGAATTAGTTAAGTATCCCATACTATTTAGTATTTAGTGGGGTAGTGTAAAAAGTGACACCTTGACCATCTTAAGTGTGTCAGTTTAAAAATATAAAAGTAAAGTAGCAATTTGAAGTTATTTCTGAAGCAGGAAAATAACAACATTCCTAGACCAACTAACGTGAACAAGCAAATGTAAGGAAAGGACACGTTTTGTTTTGCATTAAGAATTGTAGGCAAATAATATGGCAAGAAATGTGGGTCACATAGAATGACAGCTCAATATTCAATCGCAATGCTGGGAGCTTATCCTCAGGAAAATTCAATCGAGATGGGAACAAATAAGAATCCATAAGGAAACAGTATAGCTTACGGATAGTATCGAAGTTTTCCCTTCTTGGTATCCTGCTTGATGGGAGTGTAGGGTTCATCGGTAGCAACTTCCATCTTTGCACTTGATTCTTTGGGTATTTCAGCAATGAAGTTGAAAACACCATCGCCCAATTGCAAGGGAATATCATGCCAAGGAGAAACCTGAACAAGCAACCATAACCCGACATAAAAAAAAAAGTGCTTCACATTTATTAGGGAGTTAAAAGCATATTATATTCATTCATCAACTGTAGATAACCAAACATTATCTTGAACATCCAGCATTGTGCAAATAACAGACCAATTGTGTAACTTCCCAATCATCAGCCATTCAGCAAAAAGATAATATAAAAAAAAAAGTATGTTACTTTTTTTGTCATTCACTCAATTACTGGCTTACTCAATGTTCGTTTTAGTTCTATAATATTCCAAAGAACCAAAAGTTCATTATTTCCCTTAATATTTTTTCCATTTACCCAAATTAAGTCTTATATTTATTTTGATATCTTTCCTCTATAATATTTTCTCAGCAACCAAAGTGAATGAAAATACATTTTAATCAATATAGAATCCGAATCCTGTCCCCAGTTAGCTTATTTCTCATCCAAAAGAATCAAAATAAAACAAAAATAAATTTAATATAGCAAAACACTTGTATTAGGGATTAAACTAATTTCACAGGTAAAAAGGCAAAAAAAATGAATGAAGTTTCATTTTTTTTTCAACTTCCCCACCATTTTCTAAGCAAACACGAATTGCCCAGATGAAATCAAATGCTAATATCCCAATCCAGACCACATATTCACCTGATCAAAACAACCCACATTTTCTCGGAAACCAAGCAGAATCCAAATGCAGGAAAAAGGGATAGAGAATAAAAAATTTAACCTTTTTGCCAGAATTATCGACGAAGAAGACTCTGTAATCGAGGGTCTCGGGCTGGCCCTCCTCTTTGATCTTGAGTTCCGGGTTGTATATGGCTCTGCAAGTAAACGACCTCTTTGACGACACCGATACTCTCTTGGTGGCGAAGCAGAGACTGTGAGTTAGAGATCTCTGCTTCAGAGCAAATGGGCGTTTGGAGAGCAAGCAAGTGGTGGTGGTGGTGGTCGCCGAAGCTATGACTCTCGCGGTGGTCGCCATGGCTGCGGAGAGAGAGCTCTGTGTGTGTTGCTTGTGAATCAGAGAAGAGTGTGAGTCTGTTTTGTGAGTTTGAGCCACAGAAAACAAATGGGGAGTCCTGATAGGCTTATTGTAGTGTGTGCTGCTGTGGCTTGTGTGTATCACCATTATTGGAAATATTTTATTTTTATATTATTTCTTTATTAGTAAAAAAAATTTAAAGAAAACTTTTAAGAGCTTTATGTATCTAGACTAATTATGGTGTTGGATTAACAACTGTCTTTATTTTGTATTATTAAATGACCGTATTATGCATTTAGTGTGTCTCACATAATTATTTTACGTATGAGGATTGAATTCTCAAATTTGAAATATCATTGTTATAATCATTTTAAAATAAACGGACAACAAAACTCACCAATTTTATGTTTTTCTTAGAAAATTTGAGAAATCGAAAACTTCATAGTCGAACACAAATTCAATAAATTTCATTCCTTTTAAAATCCCATTAATCCTATAGTTTTTGGCCTATTGCAATATAAAATTATAATTTAGACCAAAAATGTAACAGAGAACAAATGAGAAAGATACATTTTAATTACTTACTACCAATATTCAATGGGTAACCAACCAGATTCAAAAGCTAATTCTTTTTTTGTAAAACATTCAATAATTTGAAAAAGGACCATTTAACAATATTGAAGCATGTATACAAACTTATGGAACTATAATCTACTATGCAAAACTTAAGTAACATTTGAAAAAGCAAACTGGCCCATTGAAACTATGGTGTCCTTCCCTTAATTCCTTGTCACCTTACCTAATAACCAAATAAGAAAAAAAACAAGAAAAAAAGAGTACAGTAACAGAGTGACTTGTCAGATTCCCATGGAACCACAATGCTCTTTCAAAAAATGAGATACATCATACATGTTCCCATTAAATTAATAGTAGTAAGAAAAAAATACAAGAATATAAGAAGCATGTTTCGAGATTATTACAGAGTTTAGTGAAAATTACAGCAATCGCACAACGATTTAACTAGCTGGATTGCCAATATTCTCTCTATAACATCTATCAAAAATATGTATGAAAACAACTTTCCGCCCTGAGTTCCGGTCATTTGTGGTATGGTACAAACAGGTCAGGTCAATACAGCTTGATTCCTTCATACTCCTCTTAAATCTTAATGGCAGTAAAGTTTGATCATTGAATCGGCACCAGCAGTAAATAGCCAAGGCTGCCTTGGATGAAACTTACAGTCCATTACTCCTGATACAACCACCAGCACAATCAAGGACAATGATATTAGTTTCCTATCAATACCCGCATTACGTATCCATATTAAGCTGGTTAATTACATAATAAACATAACATAGTTTGTTAACCATATAATGAGATTTAAACATTAAACTGCTTGCTGCATTAGATCCATTTTTTTCCTGTGAAGGCCAAATTTCTATAGCTAAAGTGACCTAGTTGGAACAGTAATAAGTTTAGATATATTAAAAAAAAATTCAAAGCACTCACCTCTTCCATTTGAGCTCGTATGCCCTCGGAGAATCTCCAGTGGAACAATAAGAGGATTCTGGTTAAGATCCGAATAAACCATCCCGTGAAAGATATACGCGGTGCAGTCATCAGAGCATGATGCAAACAGAGGATATGAGCGATGGAAGGCCACATTAGTGATATCCTTTGGATGAATCCTGAGAATATCCAGAACCACATCAAAGATTGTACATCCATGTTAAGCCTAAAAGGCAAATGGAAGATCATAATACACACGCAGGCAGAGTCAAAATAAAATTATCTTTGAAGCCTAACCGATTCTTCTCCAAATACCCATTGTTATCATAAGTATTTGCTCGCCAAAGCATTTAATTAATGATATTTGCCAAAAATCTACTTATTTTGCACACACAGCTTTAGAATAATTTTCAAGAATATAAACTTGACACCGAGAGGCCCACTTTGAGTTCACAACATATCAAGGAACTTGAATAAAAGAATAGTACACCTATCTCTATATAATTCTCTATTTCCTTTTATGCAAATTAGTCTAAGAGACATACTTGAGGGTTTTGTAAGGTTTAGCCGAAAGGTCCATGTCAAACCAACACAATTTTCCTTCTTTGCTGCCCACGATGACATTATCACCTGCAAAGAAAATGCACATGAGATAAAAGATAACATAGATACATTAAATATAAATAGTTCATATATATATTATACGCAACTGAATAACTAAATCAATAAAATTTATTCCTATTTACAAAATAAAAGATGTGAAAACCAGTTAAAGAAAGTAGGAACTTGCCAGAAGGATGAACTGCAATAGAGGAAACTTCACGAAGCCCAGTCTCCAACCTTTTAATGGTCTTTTGCTTCACCAGATGGTATACACGAACTTGTTTCTTCGTTGCGACGAAGAAAATGGAAAGAGAAGGATGGAAAACAGATGCAACTGGAATTCCACGCAACCTGAATGGAACTACTTGGCTAATCTTCTTAGAGAGCTGGTGAACCAGAATTGATCTCGTCTCACGTGATAAACGAGTTAAGAAAACTCATGGATATGACTAATTTAAATTATCAAAACCTTTTACAACCAGTTATCATCCATGCAAAAAGACAGAAGGACAAATTACACATGATCCTATAGTCAGAAGCCCCTAAACAGCCTCAGAAGTCTCAATTGATGACTATCATTTAAAGATGAAAGGTCGATTCATGCATGTCAAAAAATATACAGAAGATAAAACCAAGTAAGACATGAATAAAAGATAAAAAAAATAAGAAAAGGATATCAGCTGGCATCACTGTTGAGAGGTAGTCTCCTTTACGATGCCATTCTACTGAAGAGACAGTCTGCATGAGCCCATTAAAGCAAGCATTTAGTTTCCACAGGTAAACTTTGTCTTGGTTCCAACATAACAGTATCAGAAGTCAACTACGAGTATAGAAAAGGAGAAACAAAAAGGCAAACTCACCTTAAAATGCTTTAACCTGATCCCGCTACCAACCTTGTCTTCTTGAACCCAGCTCACAATGGATGCAATTTGGCCTATGAATGAGGAATAAATTATGGAAAGGTTAAAAAATAATTCTTTGATGCAAGACTTGAGCAAAACAGATAATTACACGGACCAGAGTCATCTGGAGCAGTAGGCTTCTCAACGTGCAGAAGTTCTTTGATTTTTTCCTGTTGTTCTTCATTACCTAATCCAGAGTTCAAAATAAGTACTTCCTGCCCCCTGTGAAATTATTAGTTGCTGGTTTAGAATCCCGTCCAACTAACCATATTAAATAATTATAAACACAAAACCCACTAAGAACAATGCAATCAGCCTTACGCAGATACTGCCAGTATAGGAAGCTCAAACAGGGGATTCCATGCGACATGCTTGACAGGTTCACCAACCTCAAAGACTTTAAGACATCTAGTAGTTTCGACCTCCCAGATACGCACAGTTCCATCGCTTGAACCTTCACAGATATGAGAGATGATTAGATCCATATCCACAAATATACTTAATTTCCTGACTGAAAATATAATCCAAATCTAAGAAAAACATCCACACCTGAAGCAATCCACTGCCCAGAAGCTTCAGTAGAAATTGAAACGACTTCATCCTTGTGACCTTTATATTCAAGATAACAAGCTATAGGGTACGGCTTAAGATCCTTTTTACTAGGTAGCTTGGGCTTCAAAGATTCAGGATCAATATTAATCTGGAATACAGAAAGAAGCAATTTTAATAAGATTGGCCACAGCAGCATATTAGAAGTACAACAGACACCATCAAGGATATAGCAAGATATACCACTAAAAGAAGCAAAGTAGATAATACCACCAGTTAATCTTTTCACTAATATAGATCTCTTACTTACACGCTTTTTCCGAATTCTGGGGCATAAGTATAGATCCAAACAACGATCAAAGGACTCCTTCACAGCATTGTCATACGCTGGTATACTTCTTAAAGATGTATAACTGGGTGAACCAAAATATATTACAATGTTAATATTCAACTATCAAACAAGAGAAGCAAATTCATAGTAAGTACACAACTTCAACTACAGCAAGGTTACCGTTGAGGTATGAACTTAGGCCGATCTTCTTCATACATCAGCTGATAAGAATTAATCTCTTCTTGTGTTGGGATGTATTCTTTAGAAGGGTTGTATGATTCTTCATGGCCTGAAAGCTCGAGTAGAAAAGGTTTTAATTTAGGATGCATCATCCAGGTCAAAAGGAGCTTAACCAAAAAATCAATAGGTGAAAATCAGCACCTGGCAGTTTTGGCTTTGGAGGAGGAATGTAAGATAGATATGAAGCCCTATCCGTTGAGCTGGAATCATCTCCCCATAAGTGATAGAAACGTGGTTCTTCTTTTGGCTTGTCAAACTTGATTAATCCCTTGCGAATAGCCCTTATATACTGAACAACCTGGAGATTCACAAAAAAAGTGCCAATGATCACGACTGGACTCATGCACGAATTCCACATTCAAACAACTCTCTCAAAGCAAAAGATCACACCAATTGTCAATCTTTAAAGAATGATGAAAAAGAATCATAAGGGATGGGGGTGGGGAGGAAGGAGAGAAGGAAGAAGAGAGAGGCGAAGAGGGAAAAAGCACCCCTTAATACTTGTTATTGAAAAGCAATGCCTTGTAAAATGAATTACCTTTTTATTTTCCCATTTTGAAGGAATGAATCGCCTCTTTGGCTCTGGTGCATTTGAAAGTGGATGCTTTGCATCCTCCCATTTAAAACCATCAACATAAGGCTGCCTTAAAGAAAAAAAAAAGAACTTAACTTCAAGCAGAAAATTAATTACAATATACGCAAGCTGATATTCGTGATCAACATACAGACAATTAATGAAGAGAGATTGATAGAAAACTACAGACCGCATATTGATCAAACTCTTTATGAGGTGCCTTTCCTTTGAGTAATCTACGAATAAGTTTGGTCTCCTCTTTTGTCAGCTCTACTTCTTCATCATTATACTCATCATAGATCTTACGCCTGAAAAAAATGAATGATATATAGTGAGCTGAAACTACTACACAAATACAAGAATAGTCATTCATCAGAATGCTATGCTAAACATGTTTTATCCTTACAAAAAATTTCACAGCAAAATGTATGGTTAGGCATTGTCAAATTCAAAATGCAGACAAAATGGGTATTTTTTTCAAGTCACAGTTTGTTTGACCCATGAAGTTCTCTAAAACAATGGAAAAGATAAAGGAATGCATGTAAATTAAGTGACTCTCCATAAGAGATATTCAATTGGTGCATCAAATAAATTAGGTGCCGCTCAGATGAATTTAGGTAATAAAAGAAAAGAAAAAAAAATACAACTAACAGAGTAGTCACTTGCTATCTTGCCTTAGCCCATACCTTCTTAGTTCTAACCTCAAAGAAAATAAGTACGATTATAGCAGTATTTCCATACTTAACAACGAGAATTAGAGCAAAAAAAAAAAAAACAAGTAATTAATTTAGTTGAATACTCGCCAATTCATTGAGTCATTAATACTATCAAGAAACGAGTCCAGTTTATAGATAGCACTGAAGCAAAAATAAAATACTTACCAATTACTTGAGTCATCCATACTAGCAAGAAATGAATCCAGTTTATCTTGTCTTTCTTTCTTTTTTATCTTCTTCCCGGCAATATCATATCCAATATGTTTTTCATCCTTATACCACTCTAAGGGAACATCTCCAATAGTATTTCGAGGAGCCACCTATTATAGAAAAATAATGGGGAGTAGTAGGCTCAAAATTAAAATCAAACAAGTCATTATAGTCATTATTGGATTTGGATAACTTCATTCACTATGACACCATAAAAGTACAACAAACCTCATCTTCTGATGAATCACTTTCTTCAACTCCAGCATCGGATTCTGAGTTTTCATTTTGACCTTCATCATTATCTGAGCCATTGTTGTTGTCAGTGCCAACGTGGTCCTGTCATCAGAAGGAAAGAAACAACTTTCCTTTTTAACTGCTGGGATAATAAATAAATAATAAAGAGAACCAATCAAATTAAAAGCTCTTGGTTCTTCACTAGTTGCAATAAGCCATCCCTCTTTCACTCGGCTAAGAACTATTCAACTATGTCCTATTCATCATATAATCCCCTCGCCCCATCTTACTTGAACTGAAGGGATATTGGGATGGAAGAGAGAGAGAGAGAGAGAGAGAGAGAGAGACGTGCGGGTCCAAAAGAGAGTTTGAAAAATAGCAATGAAGCGAGCGAGCCAAATGCTGATGGTTCTTCAAACTATGGATGAGGGAGCAATGAGCATGCTATGATAAGAGACTAGAGCTGGTAAAGTAAGTAAGGTGCTCCTAACAACGAACTATGAACTATGGCTGATCGAATAATGGGCTTACTAGCATAAAAACTAGAGCTAGTAAGATAACTAATCATAGCTCTGAGAGTAAAGGGCTTATACTAACCATAGCTAGTCTCTCTCTCTCCATTCTAGTAAAAAACAACTGAACTGAATAATACGTTCTTGGGTCAAGATTCTCACTTTTTCAGAAAATCATTTTCTTTTCCTTTCCTGAAGCTGAAGTTTCTAATTATTCATTGCTATTCTAGAACAAACCAATTCAATGCAATTACCAGGTACCTCATCTCCAGAGGATTCACTTCCTCCATCTTCTGACTGTTTCAGTGATTCATAATCTTCAGACTCATCATCGTCATCATCATCCCCAGAAAGCTCCTAAAATAAATAAAAAAAAATCCCAACTTTGCATAAAAAAAATTTACACAAAATTTACTCAAACATAAATCAATTGAATGCAATTTCCCAGATACCTCATCTCCAGAGAATTCACTTTCTCCATCTTCCGACTGACTCACCAATTCATAATCCTCAGATTCTTCATCGCCAGAAACCTATTAGAATCAAAAATCGTAAATTTTTGGCAGTCCGAAAATTTCCCAACACACAAACAGAGCATAATTAGCATGTAAAAACTACCTCGTAATCGGAATCTGATTCAGAGCTAGATGGTAAGTGTTCTTGAGCTGATTTTTTGGATTGGGGCATTTCGCTCTTCTTCTCTTCTTCCTCCTCCTTACCCTTCTGCTGTTTCTTCTTCTTCTCCACTGGCTTCGCCTTGACAGAGTCGTCCTTGCCGACCCCCATTCTCTCTCTACAGTTCGTTTCTCTGTGTCTCGCTTTCTCTCTTTCTCTCTCTATAACGTCTCTCTGCGTCAAGGTTGAAGAGAAGCGAGCAGGCACGAGAACGAATGGTGGTTAGGGTTTTAGGCTTGGTGGTGTTTGAGGGTTTAGCTTAGAGTCGATGGAGGAGATGGTGTGTTTGTTGGGCCCGTTGGGCTTTTTCAGGCCGGGCCTCACT